>CM053980.1:19169303-19419303 GCA_028641955.1 Protonibea diacanthus
GTAGGGGGTGAGAATAGTTTTCCTACAAAAACAGACTGGGAAATAAAAAAAAAAAAAAAAAATAAAAAATCCACTGGGAGAGCTAGACAAAGAGACACACGGGGTAAGAGTGAGTTAGAAAAAAATATACGTGTATTTCAAGCCTTAAACATTAGAACAAATAATAAAAAATGAGATCCTGGAGTCTATTGTTGTCATTTCTGTGATGACTTCTTCCCCTTGTTACCATCAGTGCCCCAGATCTTCAAAAGAAAATCAGCCGTAGCCCGAGAGAAAGCTTTCTGTCTTATAACCTCAAAGCCAAAGCTTTTAGGTGTGTCTCTATGGTTAAATGGGTCATGTTGTTTGGCCGAGCTGATTGAGAGAAATGTCTCTTGAAAACCAGCCGAAAGAATGAAACAAAAGACAGAAACTGCTAGAGGTGGGATTCCTCTGAGCATAGAGGACGAGGTCTGCCTCTGTGTGAGCGTTCGAGCATGCGTGTTTCCGCAAAGATCAAGTTCTCCCCCCGTGTCAAGTCTGTTGACTTGTTACTGTAACTAAGCTGGGGCGACACAGTTTCTGCAGGTCACCGTATTTGCCTTTATAAAAATCAGCACGCATTAGCTCACCTAACAGCAAAGTGATGAAGGTTAACCGGGTGCCTGCGATTATTAGTTTTCGTGCAACGTGAAATTTAAGGAGTCATATTGAAATTGAGACAGAAAAGCAGAGACAAAAAAAAGGTGTTCAAAGATGCAGAACCTGAAAATCCACAGCAAAGTTGGAGGATAGAGCAGGGATTGTTCGGGAAGGGGGGCGAACACACCTGCTCCACAGCTTTGAAGACCAGATGAAAGCATGTCCTCTAATTACAGCACTTCGAACAACACAAATATGATTGCTTTACTTATCTGGCCTGTGTGCTGTAAGAAAAGATATATATATATCTGCTCTCACTCCCCGCCTCCACCTCTTTCTCTCTTTTATTTGTCATATCTCACTTTACTGCCACCCTTGTGAGAAGTGATCCTCAGATTTGTGTGTTTTTCTGCTGTGCGATGAAGCGCGCACTGTGTCTCAGCTTTGCTCCTGCGCGCAGTTAGTTGGTGAAATGTTCCTCTGAATCTCAGTTTTGCCTAACAAGCTGGGACAGGAGAGGAGAGGGCCAGTGAGAAATCCCAAACCCGGCTCTTCTTCTGACTGCTTTGTTTTTGCCTTAAACACATTTTAACAGATTCACCAACGTGCGTGCAGTCGTGTTTAATGAAATGCCGCTGTGATAGAAGCAATTAGACGGCTGCATATTATTGTGAATGTCTGCATTTGTTATAATAAAAGGAGGAGAACATTCTCAGTCTGAGCAGAACTGATGCAACACTGCTTTGCAACGATGCATGCATAAGGATCAAAATGCTCCCATCCCTGCAACACAAAAGTCTAGAAATCCCCGATCCCCAAACTCGTGCCATTTACCTCCATCGCAATGAAACAAGGCATAAGAGTTTCATCTTTTATTCACTAGGGCACTCATGATGAATTAAACAGACATTATCTAAGAGCCTGTAAATTGCAAGTTAGAAAACATGAAACTCTCTATCTAAGATGATATGTTGCTACCTAAAGGGTTTGTAAATGTCTTTTAAATGCCAGGAATAAGTTTATTAACATGAAAGCAGCCCAGGACTGTATTGCCTTGTTGAGATGAATGAACAGCAACAGATGGGAAGCTGCTACACCTAGTGGATTTATGACAGAAACGCAAGACCTTTAGGTTAGGAGCAAGACTTAAACACATACTTACTGTGTCTCTTTCAAATCCATTTAGTAGCTCATGAGTAGAAGATGGCAGATAACCGAATTAGATAGAAAAGATCAGTGAGAATAAAGTTGTTTTTTATGACATAATGGTGGAAAATAACTGCCACAAGCAGACCTTTAGATGATCAGCAACACTCATATGCCCACGTGTGTATTAAAAGAGTCAGATGCATCAGTTGCTGCAGCTGTCCGTCCATACTGGCTCTGAAGATATCGCCTCCTAAAGTGAATACAATGTAAAAAATCCAGATTCCTGCAAAAATCTATCCCACAGTTCAGCCAAAGTTCCAGTCATTTCAGTACAAGATTTCCTCTTTAAGTTAATGGAGCACGAAAACACTGTCCGGGCAAACACAAAATGCCTGTACTAAAATGACTGGAACTTCGGATAGACATGCACTTTGCCCAATTCAGACTGCTGAAGCCTCGTATTACCATCATCTGTACTTTAGAAAGCATCTTTGCACAGGACGGGGACTGTGGACTTTGTCCTCTGTCTCCTGCATCGGAATTGAATTAGGAAGGAATCTCGGGAAGGAACCTATCCTTTAAGCCTCTGTGAGCTCCTCTGGACCCTTTCCTCTCTTGGCTGGGGATAAAAAGCTTACAGGACTTGAACTCCCATTGACTATTCTGGCTGTGAAACCTCAGACAGTATTTAAAAAAAGTTCTCAGATAGCATTTCCATGAAAAATACATCATTCTTTGTCAAATTTTATATTTATTTTGTGCTGTGGTTGATTATTTTTTATTTGTTTTCATGTTTATGCATCTAATTACTGTGAGACTGAACCTTTCTTTTCCTTTATCAGAGGTCAGCAGCTCCGCTTTGGGCTGTGATCACGTTCTCCTCTTTCCCCACGTTCACATTGAAAACATCTGACACTGGAGACTGCGGTTATTGGGCAATCGAAGCCATTAAAGATCTCACTATCAGACTAATACTGAGTTAATTTCAAAATGGGAGGGAGCAAATGGACTGTGAAATATGTGCTAATGGTAACAAGCTTTCTCCAAGTTTACAGGAGGGGAGAGAAAAAGAGAGACAGACCATATAATGCCCTGTGCTGTTATCGCTGAGTCTACACATATAATTTCACAGAGTTTTGGAGTCAGAATTCGGGGGACAAGGACAATTAAACCAGGGACTACATAGGGACAGCCTGGTATATAATGCTGTGTTACAAAGTTCACAGAGAGACGCCGAGTTCATTTAAAGTATAAGGTTTAAAAATACAGCTCACATCAAACGAAGAAATCTCAACTTCTGCGATATCCAAGAGCAATATGGAAACACATGCTTGCAATTAAGACAACGTGAGATGTGCTATTTGCTCAAAACATGCATTCTTGCAAACGTAATTTCACATCTTTAGAGGAAATTTGGCTAGATAAATATTCATTAGAGGGCAACACCTCCTCACACAGGCCACCCAGGTGAACATCCACCCATACAATACATACAGCGGATCATAACTTATTCCCCTTCATACATGTGAGGTGCAGGCGGCCATGCTTTCAAGTCTACAGTGTAGCGCTTTAAACCAGATTAATGAGCCTATAAGTTTTAGTTTGCTGTGCACAGCTTCCTCTCTTCAAAGTTTTCTTGATTAATGAACATAGAAACTTAAAAAAAGGATAGCGTGACTTCTGAGCTGTAATTTGTTGGTGTTTTTTTCTCAAAGAAAATTATGTTTTCGCTGTTTTGGAACATTTTTTGTTTAAGAATAAAATCACAGCATCTCCCTCTATATTTTATACATTTTAGATTGCTTCGCCGTCATTATGCCAAATTGATTTCCAGTTATTGTTGTATAACCAACACTCTAAACTCAAAAAATATTAAGTTTGGGTTGCCTTCTGACCTGCGGTCTCCGCTCTCTCTCTCTCTCTCTCTTCACAGGTTTTGCATACTCAAGCAATAAATGAATCCAATCTAGCTGCAGGAAAATCATCAGTCTTCTGTGGATGCAATGCAATCACACCATTTATGATCAGAGTTAAAACACGCGTACATAAAAAATTTGTGTCACATCGCCGCAGCTTATTGGGACATTTAAATAAAAATGAGAAAACACTGTTAACGTTTTAGTAACACTGGAGCTTTTTCTGCTTTGACGAACAAACGTGTTTGCTGTGAAAACAGTAAGATCTCTGAAAATAACGATGACAGTTAATGCCGGGACTAGCTGCATTTCCATGAGTGATCCGTAACCCTAAATGTCAACAAAAATCAATGTGGCGGAGCTCTCAGCCAGCCGCTGTGAGACAAGGGAAAGCCTTGCAAAATATCAGCCCCTACTCTAGGACTGCAGATACAGAACAGATCACAGAGATCAAGAGGCTTCCTGGCACCATCAGTGTGGCAGTTTCTAACTGCTCTGAGCATTTGTGGAAAAAACATAAGCGCAGAGCATCCTGCTGGAGGTGGATTACACAAAGGGAGGCAGCTGGAAGTCTGAAACACCCGTTAAGGCGCGTGTATCACTCGACAACTGTACTCGAGGAAGGCTTGCGTTAACCACAATGTATGCATGTCACAAACAAGCACAGAGAAGATAACAGAGAGTTAACAACAAAAAGCTTTAATATTATGTAAAAACACATCAAATATTAACTTCTAAAAATGTAGATATGCATCATGTTATAAATGACGGGCTACCATAAATAAATATGTGTTATTTGGGAATGCTTTATGCAAGCATGCACTTCACCAGGCCAAATTTCTCCTCTTTTATTCTAAGAGAAGTATAATATAAAACATCCCTGCATATTCAAGGCTAACGAGTGAAAAATAATATTCCCAACACGGAAATCAATAGACAAATAAGAGTAGGAGAAAAAAAACAAATCAAAGAGGCCACACTAAATGTTATCTGGTACTGAGGACAAAAATCAGACACACATGGCCTGATCAATACTCTCATCAGAGACCTCTGCTGAATCAGCATTGGAGGATCACTGAGATGCTGTTTCCTTGTCCTTTCATACAGTGTCTTGTAAAAAAAAAAATGTATAAGGACATTTAGAAATTCTCCTTGCAACTCAAGACCTGTGGAGATCACAAAGCTCCACTTCAGGTCCGTAACAACGTCTTTTATAAAAGGTGCGTGACTTCACGATACGCTCCTTAAATCCACAGCACTTTGTCTGCATAATGATGCCTCCTCTCTCTGGAACAAGCTGTGGCCGACCTGCGAGGCGTACATGGCCAAATGTGCAGCGGGGAAAATGGGACTGCGGCCATACGAGCAGCCCAGTCCGTAGAGTGCTGCTGATCCAGCCTGCAGGTTAATACTGAGGGGGAAACGGAGCGACGAGAAGCTTGGGTGGAAAACAGCTTTGGGCCCAATGCCAGCCGCTACTTTGAGTTTCTCCACCTCGGCCTCCTGGAGCCTCTTGGCTTTAGCTCGCCGGTTCTGGAACCAGATCTTGACCTGGGTCTCAGACAGCGACAGGGAGGAGGAGAACTCGGCCCGTTCGGCAATGGACAGGTACTGCTTCTGACGAAACTTTCTCTCCAGGGCAAGGAGCTGCGTGGTGGTGAAGGGAGTGCGAGGCTTGCGGTTGGTTTTGTGTTTTCTCAAGGGGCAGACTGCTGGACTGAGCTGCCCTGGAGGACGTGAGAAAAATATGACTCAGAGTTAGATGTACGGTTAAACTGTAATGTACTGTTTCATTACTTTAACATCCAAATAATAAATAAGACCTGAAACAATTAGATGATTATTTAATAAGTTAACAGTGAATGACAACAAATCTGATTCATTTTTAAAGGTAAAAACTATAAAAGTAATAAATTGTTATTATTAACACCTTGTAAAATGTATAAACTGATTATTTTTAAGTTTTGGACAGCTGATTAAACTTTAAGTTATCTTAACTTTTAGTTACGTTTATTTTCAGATTTTGTTAGACTAAATTAATAATAGATTGATCACAAAAAAAACAGATTTATTTTATTTATTATAAAAGATCTGATCAGGTGCAGCAAAAAAAAAGAGAAATAAGTCATATACTTTGAAAACTACATATATTATTTCACCCGGATAAAATGATTGAACCTGCACATTTATATATTCATCAGTTATTTATCAACTTTTTTATTATATAATTTTTACTTCCTTCGATTTAAGGCACCCAAACATGTCCTACTAACACATTACCTAACAATAAATCCGTATTAATAAATCCTCTAAGACATTTACTCCGGCTCACTTACGAGGTGGGGTTGATATCTTAATGGGGCTGGGCATCCAGGACGCACAGTCCACTCGCTCCGATGACTCTGATTTGATAGACACAAACTGTTTGGTGAACTCGTCCGCCCTGTCCGGCTGATAATCGGACACACTGGCCTCCTTTCTTTCCGTCGCATTGAGCGGCCTCCGGTCCGACATGAGCGCCTCCACGCTGAATGGCAGGCACGTCACCTGCGCCGTGCGCTTCTTGAGTCGCGGCGGTTGTATCTCCTCGTCTGTTGAACCCTCGTCCCTCCAGTCTCCAGGGGAAGACATGCTTGCTTTTGTTTGCTCGATGTCTAATTCAGAAAGCACATCACTTTTTTTTTTGTCACGGAGTGCAAACATGCAGCAGCAGCAGCAGCAGCAGTGCACACACACTGAGGAAGTTGGAGTATTAGTTGGTGCAAAGTTGCTGCAGGAAAAACTTTGGGAAGTACTCGGCCAATGATGCGTCTTGATCCAAGGGTTGGGAGGAAGACTTGTGATTGGACGGTGTGTTTCTGCACGGGATCTCTGTGGTAGTGTCACACCCCCACAGCTACCAACTAGACAGCAGGTCAGATGCTCATCAGCCTCATTTAGCAGTAATTACGCAGGGAGAAGATTGTTTCTTGAAAATAACTCAATGTTTTATCATAATTACTGACAGCAACAGGCTGTATTTTATTCACTCTGCCATTGAAAACAAAGAAAGTTGCCTGATGTCCTGACTTAATGCAAAGGAATTTTGGATGAGGTCTGGTATTTATGTAAAAAAAAAAAAAATGCTAATAGACGTAAATCAATCCCCTGTCTGCTGAGATCTACTCCATCCTGCAATTAGGCTGCTGGATTGTCCCGGCCATGTCTCCGAGCGTCAGCAGCACCGTGATGAAAAGCATCCGTGTGACATCTGAAGAGCTGTACTTCCACTTAACAAAAGCTGACAGAGCTCCTCGTTCAAGCCCAGGCTTGCAGGACCTGACACACCAATTGTTGAGCGCAATCACAATGGTAATCAATAAGAATCATGGGTGCTTTTAAACTTGAAGCTATCGCTGTACAGCAACCGCACACACTTAAATGTGAGAGTCAGCTGGGAGATGGATTATGGTTTTGGGCAGGCTTTAAAATGACTGTCATTACATTGTTATTATTAACACCTTGTAATTAGGCCTGTGGAATCCGGTTCTTTTAAGCAGGATTTAACGGTAATGATGGAAAATTGCTACCTTCCTGAGGTGTGTGGCGCCCGCTGCGATTAGGCCCAGTCTCTGCTCTGTCGGTGGAGACAGAGGCGTCTCGTGCTTGTTTGAAGCTCATACCTGGAGGGCTCCAGAGTATTAGGAAACATCATGAGAAGTACAACAGCAGCTCTAGCATTCCTAAACATGGCCTTTAACCACTCACTGATGGGATAAGGCGACGCAACGCCCTGAAAGCCAGCCAGAAAGGGCAGGGATGTCGAAGAGACGAACAGCAGACAGTTTGATGTCATTCTGAGTGAGATTGAATGTTCATTCAGCCAAAGACAGACAGAGCTGATGCAAAGTTAATGTGCTTATTGTTGTCTGCTGTGTCCTATACTTTCCGTCTATTCTCTTCTATACTCTTGTGTCTGTTTATCTACTGTACGTCTCTCTCATATACAGATGCCCACGCACATAAAAGGCCACCTGTGAGGTGACTGCAGCGTGCTGTCCAGAGCTCTGTGATCTGTGTGTGTGTGTGCTCTCTGTAATCAGCAGGATTACAGTGGCATCAGGGGCTCGGCTCCCCAGCGCCTCAACATCATTAGCCTCCATACGAAGCAAAGTGCTCACACAGCGTGAGCTCACTCTCCTCTAAACACATGCAAATCAATTAAGGGGGCCTATCTGTTATTCCAGTGTGCCACGAACGTGGGTGTGAGTGTGTGTGCGCATGTTTTATTATTTGAATTTAAACAAAACTGAAGAATTTATGGGATAAAGACTTATATTATTATATTAGTTATATTTACCCACAGACAATAACAACAACTCCATTTCTGCAGAATCCAATTAGCTGGAGAATCAAGCTCAGGGCTAACAGCAAGGTGTGTAATGACAGAAACAATGACATCTCTGACTTACAGTCACTTTCTGAAATCACGTTTTATCAAAATATGAATGATAAGCATCGTTTCAACTGGGATAATGTCATCATGTTGCATATTATGTCCTTGAAAGTAAGAAAAAATACTTTAATTATATAAAATAATACATATATTAAACATTTCACCAACTTATTAGTTGAAAGTTCAACAATTCAGCTGTTTCACGAATAAAACTGTTTTCTGATATTATGCCACTGTGGTTAACGAATGTGGGTGGAAATATTTGACCCGCTTCATCACAACGATAATAAAGAGTGAGCAAAGTGACCCACAATAACCATGTTGGTGGATATATGGTGGCAAAGATGCCATGCACATATCTTCTGGGTATGTCCTAAACTGCACTGTATTTGGGATAATATCAATGCCACCATTAAGTCGATAACAAGAAACTGGTACATATGGACCCCATATGGATCAATGGTTAGAAATTGTATGAGAAATCTATAGTATTGATAAAATGACAAACCAACTTCAATTGGAAGAGAGTGTCTCTGCTATTAAATGGGAAAAATGGGTGATGACATAATGAAAAATATGTGTCCAATCTCCACGGCTGGGAAATGAAGCCGATGCGGAAGTGCCAAAAACTGTAATTAATTGCCGTCACAGACGGCTTGTTTGAGCATCCAGGCGTCATTTGGCCCGCCTCAGGTTCACAGGTCTTTGCCGATTTTTAGATTAGCTAGGTGGAAGAGGCTGGAGCTGAGCAGAGGAGAGGAGGAGATGACGCCAGCCAGCGCATATTTTGAGCTTCAAAATGGCGCCTTGGAAACCTGTGGGTGTATCATGCATACGACGTCCGACATTTTGACTACCTGCAGCCATGACTGTATTTGATCTTGTTTTTTCTGATTTTTCTTTGAAATAACAATAATAATAATTACATATATACATATAACACCTTTAAAAAAAGAGTTTACAGTGCTTTGAGCACAAACAGGATACTCAGGAAAAAATAGCAGCAGAGAGCCAAACAAAGCTGGATAAAATGAGATTTAAGATCATGGTAATGGTAAAAGACACAGACTCTATAAATAAACATGTAATCAGATTTAAAACAGTTGAAATGTAACAGTCTGATTTATCATTTATTGTATTTTTAAGTGTTTGTAGATAACCAAGATTAAATAATTTAGATCCAGCAGTATGTAAGATTCCTCCTATGATCTTCCACCAGTGTAATCTGTCTTTATTGTCTTTCCTCCAGTACCCAGGCCCAAATAGCTCGCTGCTGTCCACTGGTCTCGGCGACGAGAGAGTTCCTGCTGGGTCTGTCTCCCATTGTGGGGTTAGACACACAGCGGACGTTACAGACAGAGCTGGTACAACCTGACCATCCAAGCAAAGGTTACAGTGTCAGAGTCGCTCAGTATGGGGCAGAGTGGCAGTGGACCAGAGAGATAACGTCCTCAGCTCACATTGATCGCCCCAAACACCAATTAGCACTGCTCTCTCTTCCGCCTCGCTTCACCGGCATTAGTTCTGCTAACAAAAGCGTGGCGTACGCTTGGGCGCGTGCACACACGCACGTACGCACACACTATTGTGTGTGGGTTGTTATTGTGGCTAGATCAGAAAAAAAGACAAAACTTTTATCTTTACAAGATGTAAATTTGTAGAAATCATGAGTCATGTGCCAAATATTCCTGAATATAAAGTCTCTATCTCCGTGTCCTTGATCCACAACCTGATGTCTTACATATGAAATATGTAAACGTCATATAACCTCCCACACAATTTTTCAAAGTGAGATTTAAATCTATTTGAACTGGGCATTATTTCCAGGACATGCTTCATCATGTCAAGCTGAATTAAACACACTAACTGCTGCTACACACAGCAACCCACAGACTTTTTTTTTTTTTTTTCGATTTCTTGTCATCACAGGCCAATCAAGACAGAATCAATATTTCATCTGGAGACAGTCAAAATAAACTACCCATAAAAAAGAAAGGCACGACCGCGGACAACTTCAAGATAACTGATGTTTAATGTCGTTTTAAGTATAGGGTATGATGGATTACGGCTAAAAGTAAAATGAGTTCTTAAGATGTTTTCCTAAAACTAAAGGAAAGAGTTTATTTGGGGTGCATTTTGGCCTGTATGCCTTCAGATGAGTCCTGTGTTATAACGTCGACACCCACCACTCCCAAAACTGTTTATTTACTGAAGCGGGGTGGTTAGGGTGTTTTCTTAAACTGCAGTCTTGTTCTACATATTAATGTTTGTGAGTGAACCTCTATACTTTATCACAAAATAACACATTTCTAGCACAGAGAAGACGATTATTATGAGTTGTGCACTCCTGAAGCCGAGCTGAATTAAGGTTGCCGTACAAATAAAAAAAGGAGATACCAGGCTTTAGCCTGGCACTATCACAGTTAAAATGAGGTAACAAAAAGTATACTATGGCTGTTGAATGCAAATATAATCAGTGAAGAAGATGTTGTGTCTTTATTTTAATACAACCTTTGGAACAAAAGAGAGTTCAGCTTCAGTCTGAGAGGATAATTATCTTGCATATTTTCTTATTATTACCACCTCTGGCCTCTCAGCGAGTGCTATCGCCACTTCAGGGTTAGTTGACTGATCTTTAAGTGCGTCACTGTGTCTCAACACAAGTCTGAGGTTATAATATTAAACTAATCCCACGACTGACGAAAGCAATGCAGCTTTAGTAATTCCCCCATCTCACCGCAACAAATTATACATATAAGTGTGAAAGCATGTCAGACTTTGGTCTACACTTACTGCAAGATTCTCTGTAGTATGATCTCACCGGGGCCAATCATTAATGACTTCCTGAAAGTGAACCGCAGGTTCATATGGTCGAGGAATACATGAACTATTGGAAAGTCTTAGTCATCATACGATTAAAGATGACAAGTGACAGAATTATCACCCCCGACCACACCGAGCGTGTTGCCATGTGGTTATTTAACTTCAGTGCTGAATAAGACATGAGCAAGAAACAGGAACTTCATGTCACTGAGTCTTTTCTCTATCATGTGTAAATGTGTAGCCAGCCATTATTAATGCATGAGCCAAATCCAATCCAACTGTACGTTAATGAACATCATTAGCCACGAAGGCCATGAATATGTGTACGTGGGTGTGTGTGTGTGCATGCGCGTGTGTGTGTGTGTGTGTGACATGTAGACAGCAAGTAAACCACATCCTTAGTTTTGAAAGTCTCTTACACATTCTGTGTTCAACCCCTGCACACACAAACGCAAGCACCATCTGCAGGAAGTGAGTGTGGAGGCCTTCTGCCCGACTTTGGCGGCTTCTCAGTGATTACACTGCAGTGCAGCTACAACCAGGTGATTCACAAGTTAAGCCATCACCTTTTCTAAGACTACGCAACCCTCATTTGTCTTGGTCTCTGTGTCATTTGTAAAATCATCTCCAAAGTAATCACCAATGACTATAAAGATGAAGGAGAATCAATCTATCTTCTATCTTTCATGGTTTTTAACCTGAAGCTCACAGAGTGTTAAAATATAAGCGACCATCCTCTGTTGCTGTGTTTCATCTCTCTAAATTACAAAGAAGCAATATGTCTAACCCAAAATGTGAACTTTATTTTTGTATCAAAGATAAATCTAGAGAATAAAGATAATTGACATAATTCTAATTGAGGGTGGTTTCAGCTGCAACGGCAATTTGACAGGGTCATTTTAAATCCATTTAACTTCTCAGTCTAAAGTAATACGGGCCACTGAAATGAAGAGCAGTCTGCAAATGAACCAATTTGTAATCATAAAAATCACACTGATTGAGACAAGACTAAAGATTCAGAAACTCGGGTCAATGTGATACAACATTGTGTTGCATTTATATAACATGGCACAACAGTTATATTTGCAGCTTAGCTGGACTGGACAGAATAGGCAAAATCTGATGTTAAGATATCATAATAAGAGTGTGCATTTAAACCCAGCTCTCTGGATTTAAGCATATTTTTTTAATGATTGTTTTGGTTAAAACGGTCCGATAAACAAACTGTAAGCTAGTGTGTCTACAAATAGCTGGTGAACATAGTTTACAGCAGCTAAAGGGACCAGAACAGAGATAATATTCACCATAACAACTTTAAAAGATGATAATATGTCAGTGTTGTGTAAACAGATTGTTGAGCTGCCCACAAGTGGCTAAAAAAATGTAGGTTAAATTCAATGTTTACTCTGTATTTCTACTGACAATCAATAACCCTGTGTATTCACTGGATGTACAAATGTACACGTCTTATATTTTGGTCTGCGATCAAACTCATCTCGAGGCTGCAGTTAAAGCTGTTAATGCACATGGCGGTGCTGGATCTTCTGTTCGTGTTGAAGACGAGGTTTAAGCACTAAAGTGAGAAAGTTCGACCCAAATGAAACCTTTGCTGAGGATGTGACTGATTAAAAAAGATAACTCGCCTGCTACTTGTTGTAGTTTCAGCCGACAGGTGGTTGGCGCTCTGGGCTGAAACTGTGTTTGTCCTTCCAGAGTCTGCAGTCTGCAACAACACAACTTTCAATTCTGCTGACATTTCCAGGTCTCCATCTCCCATTATCAGATTTCTCACATTGTGTTGTTTCAGTCAGGATGTGGAAGAGTAGAGGTGTTTTTATTGGTGTTTTCATTATGAAACATCAATCATCATCAGAAACGAAAGCATAACTATCTGCTGCTGTCTAGGATGCCAGCATTTGAATAAGCCCAACCTGAATTCACAGCCAGGACCAAACAATACTTTGTACACCGCACACTTTATTGCATTCCATTACATTTTATAGCTCAGAGTTTCTGCTGACTAAGTTATTTTCCGAACAGGTCCCCTACAACAAACTGCACAACATCCTGGGGCCTCTGTCCATGTAAACAATGCAGCAAACCGCTGGTCAACAGGCTTCGCAGTGTGGTTTGGAGGTACAGCTGCCACAGTCTGCCAGTCTCCTAGCAGACCACAGCTCTGATTAAAAGGCCTGTTTAACTGCTAATCATCACCCCAACAGCCATTTATCCTCAATGCTGTAAAAACTCTCAATAAACCGCCTGTTTACTGATTCAAAACCACCATCTATTCGCTGCAGAGCACATCAGCCTATGAACGTAAAGATCTGCTTGTGAAACAGAATTAAAGTGTCTTAAATTTTCTACGTTCACGCACAAGCCGAACCTAGCATGGTATGATCACATTACTGAGCACCCTTGAGCTGCTTCTAGCCGTATTATATAAAAGGAACTGATAAAATGGTGTTTTTAAATAAGATGTTCAAAGCGGCTGTGCAGTTCTTGCTGCAGAAATGTAACTTGTTTTATATAACAGTAGGAAAATGATCACATCAATGACCACAGCTTGCCAGGACAACATAATAATGTCTTAAACGTCAGTTATCGATATGATAAGCCTATAAACACTGAAAGGCTGCCACAAGTTTCTGCGTTATATTCACTGGTGTATATTAAAGGACAGACTGTATTTGTAGACGTCTCTGAACTTTAGTGAGAACTCTGATAAGGCTGCCATGTTGTGTTCAGGGCAGAAAAAAAGTCTTCTAAACACAGAGGCAATGAGGCTCATCAATCTAAACATTAAGAAACTGCAGAGCGATTTAAAGTAAATTGTCCATGCTTTAACAGTAATTATTTTACAGTCAAAATAATCACAGCCATATGCCGCTCTCAAGTTGATGTACTAATATGACTCCTGATAAAAATGAGTAAACTTGTGGTGACAGACGCATCGCTGAAACATCTGGTGAACAAGTTCAGGTCAAAGATCTCGACGATCTCTCCCCCCAGTAAGACGGAGGAGCTGAGGGCGCTACACCAGGCTACAGAGGGAGCATGAGGAGCGTAGCATCACTGAGACGAACTCACTTCAGACTCGCTGGTGACTCTGGACTGGCTTTCAACTTATGAGAGGAGACAGGAGAGCAAAGGAGAGCAGACAGCTGAAGACAGACAGGAGAGCAGGGGGAGAGAGGGGGAATGACGCATGGCAGAGGACTCGGCCTTTCATTGAGCACATTGAGTGATTTTTTACAGTGTGGATCAATAAAATCTACCTTACATTATCTTATACTATTATTTAATCATTCACTCCTTTTTGTAACCACATGAGCTGCCAAATGAGGTGAGCTACACTCACTCACACGTCATAGTATGTGTGTGTAAAACACACTGGTAACAAATATAACATTTACATGTTGAGTATCAAATATTGTAGTACGCAATTATAGTACAGAGGGCAGTATAAATATAGTGTTGTGTGACCAATAACTGAAACTATCACAGCAGACGTTGATGTTAGAGGAGCTGGTGCCCTCTGGTGGATGATGAAGAGAGTTTTATGTGAGATGATCTTGGTGGTAATTCCTGAAATGTGCTGTACCGGTTGGAGGAAGTTGCAGTGTTATTATGCTGTAAATGTGTACGTAATGTTTAGTAACTGAAGGGAACAAAATATTACAATATTTACACACTACAGTACAGGAAGCACTGTGCTGCTCCGACTGCCTCTCAGCTTACACTGAAGGGTAAATGCCTTGCAAAGGTTCACCAAACTCGAACTGCCATACTGTAAAATACCAGATTAAATTGAATAAACACTTTAGCACAGAAATGTGAATATGGACTATTTAATAAAATAACACTGTCCACTGAACATTGTGTAAAAGACGTTTCACAAATTTTTGTGCCTCTCCAGTTGAACCACCAAATCATGCGTTGCTGTAAGGCACAATCTTGCCGAACTAAATGTTTCCACTAGTTCAAACTTTGATGTGGAGAAATACTGATGATGCCTTAAATAAAGTACTGGCATGTGACCTGCTAAGGTTGTGGGCCATTTCAGTCAGTCAGTGCAGCTTCACTGGGCCTGGCTGAGGGCGGACAGTCTCTGTCTGATAAGCTGGTTCTCCTCCAGCACCTTGGAGATAGTCCTAAGAACTGTGAGCTTGGCCTATTGAGACACGGGGACACATTTGCAGGCAAAGAAAGAGGAGTAACAGTGTGCACATACTGTGTGTGGTGCATGGGTGCAATTTTATCAACAGGACTTTCACAGAAAACAGTTGTCATAGTAGGAAGAGCACACACGTTACTGATAACATTAACAATAAGGCCTTACCTTTTCCTTCTCGTTTATTGTTGTGCCGGAGGTTCTTTGGGAGAAAAAGAAAACATCTCCACCAACAGAGTCAGAATCAGCAGCAGCACCTGACAACAAAGAAATTAGTATGAATGAATGTGACTATAAAGCTGCATAAATCCTGTGCATAACACCACAAAAAGCCATTCGACTGAATCAAAACTGAATAATACATAACATCTTTAAAAAGTAGTGTGCTGCAGGGATCCTGTATTGGATTACAGCAGTTCCCAGTCTTTTTAACATATGATGTCAGTGAAGCAATATCTGCATTTTATCCCAAATTAAAGGTCATGGCCTTTTTGTGTAAACATTACTGAGATTTCTCCATTTTAAATCTGTTTATCTAGGTCATTTTTAGTGGCCTACACACCAGTAAATAGCCAGTATTTCACAAGACAACCCCATAATATAAATCTTATTTCAGGGACCACACACACACAGACAAACATAGATATAACATCACTGTAAATGTGGTAATACAGTAGTTAACAAGAGTCGGTGTTCTGGTTTAAGCAGCGACCACGTTAACTGGCGGCCCCCTGTGGTTGTCATAGTTACGACAGCTATTGAAACAGGAGGAGAATGCTGATAAATATAGCTGTCAAACAGGACAAGAAAGATGAATGTATGTTATATGTATGTTATTGACAGTGCAACGTTAATTAAAACAACTAAACAAAGAGGCAACCAGGCAGGCCAGCTATATATTTTCCTGTTTTCTAGCTGTCGTAACTATGACAACCACCGGTCACCAGTTAGCAGGGTCACTTGTTAAACCGAAACACCGGCCAGCTAGCATAGCAGCTAACCTAACCTTGTCCTCTGCTCTGAGTTGTCTTGGCTTTATTCGCAGTGGGCTCTAACATCCATCTCCTCGGTGTTTTGTCCTCCTCATTCGTCACTTTGTTGAGCTTTGGTAATTTAACTTTAAAAACTAACCGAGGTTTTTCTCCTCTAACGTTTCTCTTCTTGTTCCCGCGTTTGCCCCTCGGGCCCTCAGAGGGAGGCTCGGTCCGGTCCATCGTCTCCTCTGGTTGTGGTTCACCTCCTCCTTGACTGGGGCCTGGCTGAGAGTCAAACCAGGGCACATACTCAGTCCTAACTGGCAACATATTTCTCTTTAAACTCTTCATTAAAGATTGGAGGAGGACACACTTTTACTTTGGATAACTAAAAGTTTGGATCGAGTTTTTTCCACCTCTGTTGTCCTAAATTGTGCTTGAAACAATGCCAGCCACTAGGTGGCAGTGTTCTTAAAAAATGCGGTTCATGTCTATATGAAGGGAATAATCTAATATTAAATTAATTAATCCAACCCCAAAATTAGCAGATGTGTTTATAACCTGAGGAACTACAGCAGTAGAGGCAGAAAGAGGCAAACTATGTGTCTGTGAAATTAATCCAATGTGGGAAATGCCAAGAAAAATGCAGTTCCTTGAACGGCCACTTGAGGCTGGCTATAGAACATGTCAATCTCCATAAGCACTCATATCAAATAAACATGTTTACAGCATGGTACAAAAAACAGTTTGAGTTTCCATAGCTAATTTCACTGTTCATGACAACTGTACTGAGTCTGCATTTCTATTTGGCTCATTTCAAATTATATTAAGGCTTAAAGTTAATTAACAGTGTTGCTGCTTTGATTGGCAGGTAGGTGTCGGTTGCAGGTGGCTTGTTTGAGCACCACTTCAGGTCCACCGATGACCCACGTCTTGGCCCATTTTTTAGACTAGCCGGGAGGCGGAAGAAGCAGGACAGCCAGCACGGCCACAGATTCTGAGCTTCAAAATGGCTCTGTGTGGGTGACGTCATGCATATGCTGTCCATGCTGTACACTGTCAGTGAGAGGAAGTAGTAGAGGAAATATTCATATCCTAAAAAGTAAAGGCATATATTAAAAGCACAGAATATTACCTATTAATGAACTGTAGTAAAAAAGTACATCTCCCTCTGAATAGTATTATTGAGTATCATATCATAAAAACAATGTTTGATGAGATTGATGATAAATTATATTTGGAATCATTTCAGTACTAATTACAGCTATTTTTAGGAATACTGTTTTTATGTAACAGGGTTGGAAAATCTCACTAACCTAGTTCATGATATTTTGTTGTTCGTGTGCACTCTTTTCGTTTATAAAACAGGCTTTTATTAGACTGGAAAAGGTTTTGTTGGAACAAAAGGCAGAAGCTTTGGTGAGCTAAATAGCACTCACTAAGGCCCAAAATAAGCCTTAGCCTATAAATACCTCTGACCTGATTAAACTTAACCCACCAGATGTGCCAAAAAAAAGTGCTGTCACACAACAATGGCATCAGGTATGAGATTTACGAGAAAAGCTTTAGGGGGCATATTAACACAGGCCTTTCACAAAATAATGAAATAAAAAGGGGAAAAACCATAAAACTCGTAAATCAACATTAGGCCTATAATTCTTCCTCACAGCTGTTTTATTCGTTCAACATCTCACATAACAAATACTTCAAATGTATGCATACAGTTACAAACAGTTGGCAGCAAATGAATATATGACATTAGATCTTTGTTTTACTTCAATACTACAAACCAACTATAAAAACTGACTTCTGTATTGTAGCGTAAATTAATCAGGAAGAAAATATAAAAATTGGAACTTACGTATAAATGTGAAATGACTTAATAAAAATCAAAATGATATCAGGTAAAAAAAAAAAGAAAAGAAAAAAGTTAATAAATATAACCTTCCCAGCATACAATTAAAAACTATTGAAATTTTGCAATCAAGTAATACTAACAGACATAATCAATATTCGTTTCATCTGAAAATGTGGAGCACAATACAGCAATTAGAAAAACTAGACACATCAACGAGTTTAACACATCACCCCAAAAATATAACAAAAATCTGATCAAAATGATAGTTATACATTTCAATTGAAAATATAGCAAATGCTAAATACATTATCGACCTAGTATATACAATGTTTTCAATCACAGTAGCATGGTAGTAGCAAAATAAGTAAATAAGCACAAAACTAATGTTAAAAAATAAATTCAGGTATAAATTAGTCTTTTTTTTTTTCTTGCAGACATCAGCATGAACAATAGGAAACAAATAATGTGTAAATGACTGCATGGGTTTATATGGGTTAAATGACTTACACTGCGGAGACTTGTTTCTGGAAAGAATAAGTATTGCACATAATGGCTCAAAGTTAACTTGCAACATTAAATCACATTCAGGTTATGTCCCAAAGCATGCCACATCACAAAGGGGGTCAAGTGATCAAGTCTCCTCACCTATGTCCTACTGAGTGTCCTCTACATTACAAAACGCATCCAAAGTGTTGTCACTGTGTAGATTGCATAAACATCATGTCTGTGTAAGGAAGGCAGACTCCATCATGTAAAGAGAGGCTACAAGAGAGGTGATCTCAAAGAGATAAGGAACAGAAAGTTAAAAAGGAAAAAGGAGATCTAGTGCATTACATTAGGTCCTGCATTAACACTAGCCATGTTATTTCTGTATTACATTATGCATGCCAAGAATAAGTAGAACTTACAGGCAGTCCCAGAAAGAGGATCTAAATATTCAAACAGCTGATATCCACTCCGGTGATAGAAGGGAAGTTTTCACATTGACCAAAGCCAAAACATTTACCCTATTGATAATCTTATTGACTACACCTAGGAGAGAAATGTCAGAATATATTTTCAAGACTATCAAAATCTGTTTAGAAAGGTCTTGTCATGCCTTAGGATCCTGTAATTATGTTTATTAGGACAGAGGAGAATCCATATATGACTGGCTAATGAAAGCCTTATTTTTTTTTGTTTATCTACAGAATCACACCAATGCACCAGACAATTTTCAGATTTACCAGCACTTAAATATATAAAAGCTAATTGAAAATTATATTAATATCATTCATTTTCTTTTTTAAATTAAGTTTACCATAAATGCAGATCTCTTAGTAACAAAGGTACAAAATTATTTTTCACCAAGTGAAAAAAATGAGGTATTGCAAAAGGAGTTCTCCCATCTGTGAAAAATGTGCCTAAAATGACTATTGAAAAAAATATTTAGAAAAGTAGTGCATAATAAATGTATATATGTTCATGACAAAATAATCAGCTATAAAACACTGTACAAAAATCAGCAGGCCATGTATAAAATAATATCTTTATCTCTGTGACAGCAAATTCTAGCTACTACCATATCCAACCACAACACTTGTGATAGAAGCTCCAGTCATGGTAGAGCGTGCAGTGGTACACCATGAGGACAGCTCAGGGAGACTGGACTGTGCATTCCCATTAGTTTGTACTACATTAGCATGTTAGCTTCCAGTGCTAATATCCCTGACAATATAAAGTGAGCAAATACTACTGCCAATACCTGAGCCCTGAGGGCTGTGTCTTTATTAGCCGACACCCACAAACCGAAACTCCAGCCAACTCCAGCCTTTCCTCCGCCGTGTGACGAGAGGACACAACATTATCCTGAAAACCCTCAGATCAACATCTGCTTTTGAAGATGTGTTTTAGGCCAATCTTTGGTTTGCCCTTTCTGGTTACAAAGTGTCGACTTTTAAACCAAGACCTAAAAACTCATGCCAGCAATCTAAACATGTGTGCCAGACTGAGGGGAGATTTTGTTTTGTGACGTGGCCTGATGCTATACACGTAGCTTCTTGAAAAAAAATCAATCGTCCGACCATCTGAAACTGTGTTCCTCCTCTGTTCCACCCAACCGTTTGCACTCAACCTTTGGTAAATGGTACAGTTGTTCTCTAATCCTGCAAGCGAAAAGTAAGAAAATGCACCCTTCTTAAACTCAACTTCCATAGTTAGTATACTGATTTAGGTATGATGAACCTCACTTAAATTTTATGTTACTCTTGACAACAAATGTAAGCAGCTTTGCCAGCTAACACGAAAAGAAAGTACAGTCAAGTCAGAAAACATCTAAATCCAAATCTAATGCATCCATATGCTCATGCACACTTAAAGTCAAAACATAAATGGGATTTCACTCTCTTCTTAGCATTTACTTCTTTTAGAAGGCCGAATTAAAAATAAAATAAAAAATAAATTAAGTATTTTTTTTTTTTTAACTTAAAAGAAAAGTGCATTTATTTTTCATATCGTAGCCCGTACCCCTTCCCTAACTACCCCTTTCTCTCAATCCCTCCCCGATCTTGCGTTGTCTCCCTCCCTTGCCCTCTCGCCTCAGTTCCAGCGAAAGGAGATGTGTCGTGGTCGGTCCCCTCCCTCCTTCACCAGCGGCTTGTGGAACTCGCGGCCAGCCCGGGAGTGGATGGCTGCCCAGCAATACTCACAGTAGTACTGCAGACAGGTCACGTTGGCGCAGAAGAAAGGAGCAAACTTCCCCCCACAGCGGGTGCCCTGGCACTCATCACACAGCTGGTCGTCCAGGACATATGGCTTCACTTCCACCTGAGAGAGAGGGAGATGAAATGGATGCCAGGAAAACTGTGTTAAAATGGAGGTCGAGAAAAACTTGACTGCATGCACAGCAGCACGTTAGATAGGTGGGAATTAATATTTTATGAATATCCACTCTTCATTTTTAAGACCTGAATAGGAAGCTGCTCACCCGTTTATCAATCTCCCCGTGCTGCAGTTGAACAAATCGGGCACTGATGGCTGCAATGTAGCTTTGCTGATTGGAGAAGGCTACTCGCCCTGCCCCTTTTGGATACTTAAGTTCGGGGTCTGTATCAATCCCAGCGTAACACACTCCCCCGTACAGACGGTCCATGATCATGGCAAGCTCCACTGGAATAGCAATGCACAATGCAAAGTTAATGGGATCAGAGCTATTTCAGTCTGCAATAGATTTAGTGTGTCACTACACACACTCGTACCTGCACGTAGGGGACGAGGGACGCCTCCTACAAAGATAGTTTTCCTCGGGTCCAATGGCTGAGAGCCGTCCATTACAAAATCACTGTCATTAAGGTTCCAGGGCCGGATCTGGACCTACAAAAACATTCATTTCCTTTGAGTCAGACTTTACTCTTTTGTGGGCAAGATACATTTTGGATTGTGAAAATAAAAGCTGCTTATATAATGTGGATTAACACATTTCTTTAGTTCAGTTTGATCGCTATTGCAAGATGTTGCTCACGGTGGCTTTTTACAGGAAGACACTGAAATGATGGTGAAATAGTGCAACATCTACGTAATATAAGTGAATGAATAAACCAACCAATCGTCAAAATTTCAACTGTTTGCACTGAAAACACAAACCCAAACACAACTGTACTGAACTTTCCAGTTTTCTGAGATACAATGACAAAGAACGCTTGTGTAAGTCAATCATTTTAACATTTGCGCAAGTTTTGTACTTGTTGGGCAACCCGGATAAGACACGCGGCTGCTGAACAGAATAACATAACTCACAGGCTTGTCTTTGATGGTGGGACTGGAGACACACAGGTAAAGCTTGCCATCCTCCTGAATGCAGGCATCAATCAGAGCCTGAACAGAACTCTCGTCTTGAAACAGCAGGAATGCATATCCTGGAAAGGTTGAAAATACGGAAGAATGAGCGAGCATGTCGTCACAATGCTGAAGCAGAAACATGCTGGCAGGGATATAATGTTTGACTGGTTTGACTGACCTTTTGGTGGAAAATAGGATTTGCTCTCTGCCTTGTGGGGCCAGTCAACAAACAAGTGACCAAATCTGCGGAAACTGGCAGTGATTTCATCTGAAAAAAAAGGAACTCAGTTAGGAAATAATCAGTAATTTATGGACTGCATAGAAAACAGTTCAACATTATAGATTTACTATAGTTTTTAATCACAGACAAGAAAGCTATAACGCGTGTACCTTCATCTATATCTGGGGGCAGCCCTCCTACGAACACTTTGCGAGAATATCGCTCCACGCGTTCACCATTCAGGTGGGGGAAACAGTGGGCTGAACCAAGGCCAGCGAGCCCCTGGTCACCTGACTCATCCTCTCCAAAAGAGCGCTCGTCCTCCATGGGGAACAGAGACGAATGGCCTGGTGGAGAGAATGATCTGGATTACTCATGTTGTTTCAACACTAATCAGGCTGAACCACAATCCTTAGTTTTGAGAATGTATTAATATTACAATGAGCAGGGAATTTGATTAGAACTAAATAAATTGAAGTCAGGAAATGCATACAAAAGCAGCCATGATTTCTATTTTTGATGACACAGTTTGAAAGCATGAGTATTATCACTACTAGGTCTTGGCAGGCGACCGTGAAAGGATTTCACCGTACAGAACTCAATGACAATATTCAGGGCAGATTTATCAGTGACGACAGGCAAGCAGACAAACACAGAAGCAAAACCACAAAGTCATAATTTCAGGGGTCATTACGTCTTTCAAAATAACACTGAAGGAAACAAGACACATTCACAAGCTTTACCTCGTCTTCTGCCATAACTTCTCGCTGCATGTAAAACAACACAGAACACTCTTGAAACGGCTAAATAAAAGGGCACACAATAAAAATATAAAAACACTAGCAGGGCTTGAAATTAATTCATTGGAACACCAGCCAAAATGGCTACTGCATTTTAAAGTAACAGCCATTTTGAATTTCCATTTGAGTGCGCAGATGCTTTTTTTGCCTGTAGCTACAGCACCTCAGTTAAGTCTGATACTGGATGAGCTATATTTTCCCCCTCACATTTCCACTGACCAAAAAGCTTTTCATCACATCTAGCTATTTAAACCTTTAGAGAGAGACAAAAGAAAATGTTTTATATATTTTCACCTGCATCTATAACAAAACTGTGATTGAAAGCACGTTCAGTAAATATGTGCTGCATAAACTAGAGAGGGTTGAAATCATTAATCATATAACATGTAACTGTACTCCTGAGTAATCGAATACCTCATTAATCACTTATGCATGTAAAACAAACTAAAGGTGACCTGCATTTTTGCATGTCTTATGCTACACATTCAGTAACTCTACATGACTAAGCAAACACTGTGTGAGTCAATATTTGTGTTCATCTTAGACCTTTCAATATCACTTACAAAAGAACATGATCTGCCTTTGACAGCATATTTGTGGTATTATTTATTTGCTCTACCACATTATTATTATTATTATTTCCGTACTTGAAGAAGCCGGTCTGGTCTGGTTTCCTCTCAATGAGCCATTTTAATCAGGTACCACATGACAACTGCAGCAGTTTGGAGGTATATTACAAGTGATATAACACAAGTCATTTTATGCTTTTACCACTTGTTTTATGGTGTGTAGTTATGTGATATCCAGGTTTCTGTTGTTTTTTTTCCACCGCCCATTTTATGTGAGCAAACTCCAATCAGCTGCATTTAAATGGCAGGTACTAAATCTTGACTTGCATTTTTAAAGAATTACTTTGCATCTGTATTTGGCAGACATTAATTTCAAGCCCTGACTTCTGCTACATAGTGCATATTTTTGTATGCATGTCATTTGCATACCATTCATTGGTAGAGGCCCATCTCCACCCTGGTGAGAGAAGCTGTAGCGTCCTACATGACAAAAACAGGAGAGGCCTCAGAACACTGTCATGAAATGATTCCCAGCAGGAGTAATAATTACATTAATTCATTTTCTTTGTATGTAATTTGTTCTGCAACCCACCAATGTTATGTTAGAATGGCTTGGTGTAATATATTATGTTCTGTTGGGGAAAGTATTCAGCAAGTAGTGGCTCAACTTATTTCTACATGTAAACCAAAGTGCGTGACAACTACGCAAATGAACAGATTTATTGAGCATATTATTGAGGAAGTGGACTTGTAAATTGAGTTGATAAGGCAAATGGCAAGAGGACTGCCATTTGTTATAAAGGAGAAGTTTAAAAAAGAAAAACAAGGTATGCACGAGCTGGTGCAGGTTAACAGCAGCAGAGCTGGCTGTGATGGAAAAAAGGGGGTTCTTTTCAAGTTGACTTCAACAAAACGAAGCTGAAATGTTTTATTAATAAGAGAGTTAGTTGAGATCAAAGAGACGCTGCAGCAAAAAGGCTGCAGGTGATTCTTTTCATGAGTTATGGAGAACGAGACTGAAACATACTGTAAGAGAACTGTGACCAATCTGAGTGGGACTTTATGTGTCCATACCCTTCGCTTTATACCTTTGATGCTTAGAAAAATACAACCAATCATTTCTACAGAACTGTCAAAGTATACATTTGTCTCAAATGGGCCGAATTGTGTTTTGAAATTTTGGTTTAAAATCAGGAAAACCATGTCTAACCAGACATGTAATGACATACTTTTGGTACATTTTGGTGAATACTAAAGCTCAACATCCATCTCTGCTTATATGGCATTTGTATAGAAATTGGGGGTGGGGTGGGGGGGTGGGGGGGGTTTATATAAGGAGATATATTCCCACTGTCCAATAGTAAATATGATCACATATTGTACATGTTCTGTGATACTCCCCGAGCCTAGTATGAAAGGTCGATTCTGCAGAGTAAAGAAGGAAAGACGAAAATAGCAACATCTTATGTCTAGTGCTGGTTATCTAACCTCAGTACTAAATCAAAATGCATCCTTTTAGCATCTATCAAATGAAATTGATATTTTAGGTATTTAATGATACCTACCACAATAACACTGCACTAAATATAATTTGGTAACTCCAATTTGTATTTGTTCTTGCCATTAATGTGTTGGTAATGTTATGTTGCAAGACAGTGACTCATGACAACACATGCCACTGTATTAACAAAGAAGTGTAATCACGCACTAAAACCTCAAACTATAGCCTCGGGAATTTCCTGATACCAACAGTATGAACATCATCACACTGGTATTTACTAAATTTCTGTGATTTTGTTAACACTCGGTGTTTGGGACCAAATAATACCAATGTCAAGCTGTAAACACAATCAGTTATTAACACTGTAAAAATACTCACTTTCTGTCAAAAACATGCAAGAGACAGCTGTATTTATCTACAGCCAGCAGTGAGAAAACTATCCTTTCCTTGCTATTGTTAGTGTGGGAACCAACCTTTCAAGGAATCCTGCTCAGCCCTCATAATGTCAATCAGAGAGTTCTCCAGAGAGTGCATACTAAAACCATCAAAGGACCGTGTTCTCTCCTGCTGAAAGAGAGGAAGACAACAATTAGCGTCCTTACTTCCCACATCACCATCTAAACCAGCAGCTGCTGCTGCTTGCTATAAAGCTAATAGCTAGTAAAAAAAAAAACTTCAGAGAATAACCCCTTAGAGACCGTCAGCAGAAAGAACTGTTAACACAACATGGAGCCCAGAGTATGATACAGAAAACCTCTGCAATCACATCATATGTTTCCACTGGATTTGACAGCATAAGAAAAGAATGTATACTATTTACACAGCTAAAAAACAAATTCTGAACGATTAGCCTAAGGTGAAAATATATATTTGCATTTGAAACAAATGGAAAAACACAGAAACGCTATGATGAGTAATACATAACACAAGTGATGGCGCTTCACTGTGTATCTAAATGGGTTGAGTGCATGCAAAGCTGCAGTAGAGCACAAGACTGCAAATCAGGACAAGAGGAAGGCCATGTGATCAGAGCAGATGATAAGACTGCTCTCCTTCAAAGAAATTATCTAGATAAGAGCTCAGACACAAAACACACAATAAGTTTCAATTCATCTGTTTAGTTAGCTTAACCATCACATTTCCTGTTTTGCTCAACGGTTTATTTGTTGCATTGGACACAGATGAGTGTGTTTAATAGGATTAACACCATTTGCCCCCCGAGACACACTCGATGTGGTTACACATTGTATAGGACAGACCACAGCCCAGATCTACTGCAGTTTTCAAGTGAATGTGTGAACTGAACTTCGCTCAATGATGCGTCACACCTAGTATTTCCCTAACTAGCCTGGGTGTTACCTGTAATGAGCTCACCTGGAAAGGGTAGACACTGTCACTGCGGCTCATACTGTCCTCCACCCAGCCCTTGTGATTGAAGCCAGAGCTATTTCTGGGGAACTTCTGAGAAGGTACCTGAAGGACAGTTGGTTGGGATTCATGACCAAATGTACTGTGTGCTATGATATCAATTACATATGCTAAGATGAATTATAAAATAAGTCATGACAGTATTATCTACCTGGTTGTTAGGGAAAGACTTCTTCAACGGGGAGATTGAGTTAAGACCTGTCATCCCTCCACCTACCCCCCGCCGGTACTCTCGAACCCCCTGCGTGCCTCCCCAGCCTCCATACCCACCGGGGCTCCAGGAGGTGGATGTGGGAGTGGAGGGGC
Source organism: Protonibea diacanthus (assembly GCA_028641955.1). NCBI lineage: Eukaryota > Metazoa > Chordata > Actinopteri > Sciaenidae > Protonibea > Protonibea diacanthus. The sequence continues at coordinate 19,195,894 of CM053980.1, forward strand.
TCTGGTAGCTTCCCCAAGGTGAAGGGGGTTTGCTCTGGGCAGGAGCGAGGTGGGGAAGCTGGGTGAAGGGTCCGGTGCGATGGGGATGTGGCGGGAAGGAGGGTTGGGGTGGGTGAGGGCTAGCTGGGGAGCGCCGGTGTTGCTGTGGGACCCCCTGACCATGAGGGTGGTAGTGCTGGGGGTGAGGTGTGGGTGGGTGGTGCTGGGATACTGGTCCAATCTGCGGTGAGAAGCTACCTCCTGCGCCAAAGCCAGGCCCGGCGTGGTGGGAGAAGTTCTGGAACAGCAGGGGAGGCCCGTTAGCATTTGAGCCAGCAGGGCCGAAGAACCCTCCGACGTCTTCTCCAACCACTGGAGACTGGGTGGATGGGACAGCAGGAGACCAGTTGTTGAAGCTGGTCAGCGAGGATGAGGAGGAGGTGGATTGTGCACAGCTTGTACCCATTCCCAGGTTGTCCTGGTAGTCAAACCCGCTTAGCACTGGGGACTCCATCCTCAGCTTCTCCTTCCCACCACTGCTCTCCAAAGAGCCCTTCTCCAATGAGCCGTCTTCAGGTAGAGCACCCTCGAGCTCTCCTAGGCCTCCGCCAGCCTCCTGCTGACCAGGAGACAGGGCCTGAGGCTGGGCCTGGACCTGAGACTTCTCCTGCATGTCCTGGAGGTCCAAGGCCTTGGACTTGTCTGACTCCAGAATCTCATCTTGCATGTTACTGTGTTGGGCTACGGCAGGGAACAGCCAAGCACTGCCCCCATTGGTGGAGCAGGTGTTGTTTACGAAGGAAGGGGGGCTGGGAGGGTTTGATGGGTGGTGAGGGTGTTGGGGTTGGAGGTGAGGAGGGATCCTTACAGGGAAAGCAGATTTGTTACCGCTGCTGTTCTTCACCAGAACTCCAAACCCGTAGTCCCCCATTTAGGACACCCAGTAATTCTTCAATTCACTTTTGGCTTTCACCGTCTTCTTTAACCTAAAATGTGAGTCGAGGAGGGGGATGACAAAAAAAAAAGAAACATAAAAGGTTGTTACACCTCAAGTTAATCTGGAAAAAAAAAGCCTAGCCAAACCCAGTGAGTGTGCTTCAGCTGCACCCTGTCTGGTCTTGTGATGCAATCAATGAGATTAAATCATTGACTCGCTTGGCCATCATGGGAGGCCTGGATGAAATACAACACTTCGAATATCAGACAAGGCAAACCACCACCACGGTAAACACCCACACTAAACCAGTGTAGGCAGCTAAAACAGCCTGGGCTATGAGGTTGAAGCTGACGTCTCCAAAAAGGTCGTTACGCAGCTACTAGCAGCAAGCTAACAGCTGCTGTTGCCACCACCACCACCACCTTCCATGTGCCCTATTAAATCATGCAGATCCCAGCCGGTCCATTTTTAAAGTACGTTTTAACGCATTACGGTGCGTCCGTGGGACGCTCAACCGGCTGTTGTGGCCTCACGACACGGACACTTACCGAATAATTTCTCCCCCCTTTTTTTTCCTTTTCTTTTTTTCTTTTTTTTTTTTTAAAGCAATGACCTCCCCATACGCAACCATTTAAATACAGGAAAATGTTGATGACGTCTCCTGTCTGCTCTTGAATCTAGGGTAGTTCCCTTCACCAAGCTTGCTTGCTAGGCTAGGATAATAGCCGATACCGCAGAGAGAGACGTTTGTTGTAGCATATTTGCAAAACGTTTTTTTTTTTTCCCACCCCTGTCTCTTCCAACGGCTACTAACGTCCATCGAATGTTCACCAACTGACGCTATCAACGACAAAAACACGACGGAATTTTCCACCTTGGGTTGTAAATGGTGTATGGCTCTTTTAGACGACCTCGTCTGTTTCGTGTCCTGTATGTTCAATGTCACACAGCCAAGCCAGCCTACCAAATCCTTGTCATCATTTTAACATCTCGAAATAACACAAGCGCAACCCTCGACCCGCCGTCCAAACCCCTCTCGACAGACCGTGTGTGTGCGTTCAGAGATATGTCGGGCATAGCTACCTTCAGTTCGGCGTCATGACCTTATCGTTTTGATGTTGCCATATTTTAGCGTTTTCCCTTTTTCTGCATTTCCTAGGCAGCCGGTGTAAATGGTCTCCTCTCTCTTCTAGATGACAGCTGGACCAGTCGGGAGACACTTCCGTCTATAAGCCCCGCCCCCGCCATAAGCCACCAGCCACTGTGTGTCAGGATTTCCCTCGCACGCCCCGCCCACTTTAGCTGAAATCTAACACGCGATTGGGTGGCTGAACGTTACGTCACGCCCCCGCTCCCCATCTAACACCCCTCTTTTCAATGAATGGCACATGCACTCAAGACGTTCTCCTCCCAAATAAGGATGCCTTGAAATCAATGGGAGGGGTTGTTCTAAGGGAAATACATTAAAGAAGGAGAAGAAGGAAATTTCTATAATGTCAACCAAGACACAGAAAATGTTAAGATACACAGGCAACACAAAGGGTTAAAATCCGAGGGCTAGTATTTGCAACCACTCTAAATGCAGATGAGTAAATTTGGCTAAGCAAATGTGCTTTTTTTCCCCTCCACCTCAGCCTATAGCAGTTGCTCAGGTGGTGTGTTGCGTATCAGATAAGTCATAGATAGATAGATAGATAGATAGATAGATAGATAGATAGATAGATAGATAGATAGATAGATAGATAGATAGATAGATAGATCCTGTTGTTGGATTTGGATTTGGTTTGACTGTTATTATAACTTGAGCCCACAGCAAAGTACTGCATAGCAATCTCATTAAAATAAGCCGCTGCTATTTTCAGCACGTAATCGAGCTTTAGAGCTTGATTAATTTTACTTTGCTCAGATCTGTGCTGTGCTCTGATGGTGCCACCATATCATACCTTCACTTAGTAAAATACAAATGACATCTATGTTTGATCCTCATCTGACGTCTGTTTTAAACAGTCCTGTACACTTTGCTGAACATGTTCAGTTAATATTAATGTTAATACTGTTAATACAACAAATTCACGTGCAGTTCAGAAATTCTGTTGTGACTCTTGGCCATTTTGTCTCTGAAAATATTAGCAAAGATTGTCTGATTAAGGACAGAGTTTTATGTACAATAACATCACAACTGTAGGCAATAATAAAAAACATTATTTGCAAAATCCTTCAACAGAATTGACCTAAACAAAGGTAGATATACTGGTTTTACACTGTACTAAAAAGTGAAAAGACCTCACCAATTTCACCCTACTCTTTCAGAGTATTATTTACTGTTGTCTTGTTAAAACAGCGTTCCACTCCCCCAAGACAGACCCACCCTTCATTTGTATCCTGAGGTAGTAACCCACATCGCCCCACCCCACTCCCATGTGCTGCAGGGCCTGTTGGGGTGGTTTAACAACACAGCAGTGTGTCTTGATCTTCTGGTTTCTTCTCAAAAATAACAGACTACTTGCCCAGGTGTTACTGGTTTGATATTCTCAGGCCAGCTGAGCAAACCATTGTGTGCTCTATTAACAGACAGGGACATGTACCGTGTGTGTGCAAGTGTTTGTGTTTGAATGTGTTTTGGGATCCACCATCTTGTGTATGCTGCTGCTGCCTGCTATAGGTCTTTTGAGGCCGACAGTAACTCGAGCACAGTCAATTGTGTCAGCATTTTCTTCCCTGAGAGTAACACACTCTATGTTCCCCAGTGAAACTGAGCATTGCTGCTGATGTTCCACTCATTGTATGCAGCTAAGCAGGTAGACATGGTTATTAAATAGACACTACTTTACTTTTTTTGTTGCACCAACTTTAGGTAGACATAGGACATTCATCTTTCTGAGGCCCAACAAGAGACGCAGGGTGTACACATTCACCCTAGATGGTTCCTAAATGATTCATCCATGGAACTTAGGCACCCAGTCATTAATTCATTAGTTCACACTGGAGCTCAGTATACATGTTCACAGTGTACCCAAGGCTGACTATCTCAGGTTTCTCTGCGCAGAGGTGCAGTTCCTCTCTCTCTCTCTCTCTCTCTCTCTCTCTCTCTCTGCTACTCAGTCTCCTCTCAGATGTGATCTCTCCTGCCTCCATATTGATAGGGCTCTGTTGCCATACCAACCATGCAAGCTGGGAGATTTCTGGTCCAGCCACCGGCCCATTGTTTGGCCAGGAGGTCATCCATCTCAGACTCGATTTAATTGTTTCATGGTGGGTATGACACAGCATAATTTCTCCCACACACTGTAGGCCCAGTGAATGTAGCACACTGCACCCTGTGGCCTTGCAAAGCAGCTCCTCGACTATAGTGTGACAACAACTGTGCGCAGGCAATGATGTCAGCATACTGTTAGTGTTAGCATGGTGCTCCAGCTACCTATATTTGCATACCATGCGATGGCTGATTTATAGCATTAATTATAACTTGTGTGTGATGATGATGACAAAATATTTAGAGAATAGTTTAGAATATCAAGATAGATGAAAATGGAATACGGTCAAGTTATTAGCAGTGTCCTTACTGTCCAAACAAGCAAAGCAATATGAGACTGTATCGAGTTTATAATGAGGAATCATGTTAAAGAGACACTGTAGTGATTTTGTGTTTCCCTTTCATAACAACTGTAATCTCACAAGATTTTCAATATCACAAAATTAAAGATATTGTGGCTTTTATATCCTAATCTGGGTCAGACTCCAAAATTACTGGATTTCCTATAATGCAACTTGATTGTGTTTATCAATACATCCTCCATTATTATTGAGTCTCTTCTCAAACTCAACATCTCCAGTTTTTAAACAGAGGCTTTGTTTCTTCTCCCAATGTGACATTGCACAACTGCTGTGATACTTGATGATGATAAGGTCAACTTCAGTTCAGTTATCCCTGTAATTCCTCCTTAAATAAATGCATCTGTTGTTCCTCGTGAGATTACATTTTTTTGGAGGCATGCTGTTCTTGTGTGCTTCCTGTAATACAATATAAACAAGGAAAACAGGAAGTAGATTCACATTTCATTTCAAATTAAAATCTGAGACATAAAATACTTTACCTAATCAAGTAACTCAACTCACCCCCATTAAAATTCTAATACTTGCACCTGCTCCCACCAGCTCCCTTTCCATCAATAAAAAGAGAAATGTCACCACCCAGTGGTCGTTTAATATCACTACACACGCTGATTACACATTTTTTAGCACAGGGGCAGACGAGGCAGCTTCACATTGAGCTGCAGATGTGCTGATATCAGAGAAGCTTTATGTGTATGCTGTTTAAGTTATAGCATGGTATGCAGCCTCCCTTCTTCCCTGTCACACTGTAGACAGATTTAAAGAAAGAGGACAGGATACATGTGTCTTGTTCCCGTATATGGCCAGTGCAAATGCACTTTATCTACTTTATAATGACTTGAAGCTCCAAAACAACAGTTTGGAAGTCTATCTTCCAAATCAGAGCACTGTGTAAATGTTTGGTGAGGCAATGTACACTGTGGGAACAACTCATAAAAACCGACACCCTGAACACACCCCAAGCATTGCATACAATCCAGAGCCGCTGACGTAAATGTTTAGGTCTTTCAATAGGGAGGATATTTCCAGTCCCTGAAACTTTAAACACAGCCTGTATTTCACTGTCAGAAAGGAGGCTGCAAGTCAAACGAGAATAGGGTGTCTTTTGACTTGTGCGTATACCTGAGACGGGGAGGCCTTCTCTGCTGACCTGTTCCGAGCTCGCTGAATGTCTGAAAGTCCATAACATTTGTCCTCTTGCATTAATGCTTTGTCGTTTGTCATGCTGTTCATGCCTACTTCAACATAAATTAAAACTATATTGATAGACACAACATGTACAAAATACAGACAAACATATTTTAATGATAACAAGATACATCTGACTTCATGAGTCCAAAGATATTTATAGGATCATATGCCCAATGTCTTACAGGTGAGTTACAAACTTCTAGACCATGTTCTGTATTTTCAATGGTAAAAGCAGAGTCCTTGTGCTTAACAGAGGAAAACACGTAATGTGGAGATGGAGCACTGACAATACAGGAAACGTGGTTAGTTTTATTTTCCTCCGAACACATAAAGAACAGCCATTCAAGCCACTACATTATTACAAAAAGCCATATCAAACCTAATGACAGAGCTGAAACAGATTGTCACTTTACACACATACAGTACATTCTCATTAGGATTAGCTTATGTCTCCTGCCGGGATGTCACAGGAATCCCAACTTCCACAACAGAATAAAAAAAGAAAAGCCTGAAAGCCTCACTGATGATTCAAACCCTTGGAGCTTATAATAGTGTCTAAATGATTGAGAGAAAAAGCATTACCTTACTGTACGTACATCACAGGGGGGAAAAGTTTAAAAAAAAAAAAAAAACCTTAACTGAGCCACAAAATCTGAGCATGTTTTATTTTCTTTTTGCACCAGTCGCTCTCCAGCATGTGGTGTAGCGTGCTCACAAACTGCACTTCCACAGCTAAAGCATGTGACTGACCTGAAATGGTCAAAAGCCTGTGTCTGTGACCTAAAGGAGGAGGAGAAGAAGAGCACAAGGAGAAGTAAAGACAGAGTGAATCATCACATTAAAAAAAAAAAAAAAAAAAAAAAGGTTAAGGATGTCTCTCTCCTTCTTGCTTCCACTCCTCTCTACCTCTCTGTGTTGCTGGCTCTTGGCTGCAGCCCAGAGGAATTCTCTGGTGGCCTCGGTAAATATAACATTTAGAATAACAGCGCCAGAGCCCCCGTGTGTGGACTTAACCCAGTTCCTGGGTCCTCGCTGCGTTGCCTGCGGCTCTAACGGGTAGAATAACAGGCCTTCATGTCTCTCCTGACCTAGGTAAGGGACCAGAGAGGAATAAGGGCTAATTTAGAGGGGCCAGAGATCTGGAGGGTTTCTGTCAAGCCTCTTTCCTGCCCACTGGGACACCACAAAAGGGTAACATTGCTCTTCTAAAGAAGGGGCTCAATCTGGTCCTAAGGAGCATGTGGCGATACAGGACTCGGTGTTGTAGTGGACAAGGAAAAGCAATGAAATATCCTTTACAGTAAGGTCTCATTAGACGGTGACTACTCTGGTAAGCTGGTCTTATTTCTTAACCTGCAGCAGTCCAACACAATCCGACAATCATCCAAAGTGCAAAATCTAAGACTTTCGTGGCTCAACATCGTAGCTTAACATAAATCTCCCCATGACAAAGTATCATCCATTCACTTAAATCACAGAGAAGCGGTCACTGTGGACAATAACAAGTTTAGGCACCTTGATGTGTGTGATTTTACATTTGAAAGGACTTAAGGACTCCTCTCTTTGCTGCAGATCACTGATAGCTGACAGTTAGATGGAGATGCAACTCAAAGAGAACGTAAAACATCGGACAGTTCAGTTATTATTTGTGAACAAGAACAATAACGTCTCCTGAAGCTATAAACACGATTACAAATTAATGATCTGTAATGTCACCGAGACACAGTTCCTGGGGCTCAATTAACAATGAATGAGAGTGTTGTGATACTTCGTGCATCCAAATGAGACACAAGAGTTGCAGCAACACAAAAAAAATCCATAAAACTGCGTCTGCTATGTTAAGTCTCCCATTCACTGCTGCCCAGACAGTATAACTTGATGACATCGGAGATCAGTCTTGGCTCTCTTACTTCTAGCTTTGTGAGAGACCTATCAATACATACAAGTGTGAAATAACTGTCCATATTCATAGTATTACATTTGCATCCTCTTTAAAATGGATTTTCACTTTAAGAATGCACAAGTTTGTTGGCTTCGTGGCCATCATGCACTACAATTCATATGTGCCAGAACTGGACTTGAAACCTGTACAATTTGTATTTAATCATCAAGTATCTATAATTATAATACACATTCCCACTCTGAAACAACAAATGGTGTATGTTACATATCTACAGACCAATGTGTGATGGGTGCAATACTGTGAAGAGAACAACAGACAGCACACCATATACTATGTCATCTATAGTATATCAGTATTGCATATTGTAACTATATTTATACATGTTTATATAAATATAGATAAGTATATTTCTATGTACATTTTGATATTTCAACATTGCATAAAGAATAAAATAAATAATACAAATATAATCAAATCTTACAGTAAGTATGATTTGAGAAATGCTATATTAGAGCCAAAATAGTCCTAACAGTTGAAATAATCATGATAATAACAATTATTATTCCATTTAAAAAAAATTGTGGCCTACAGTCTGGCATAACAGTACAAGCTACACCACAATTACCCTGCAAGTTTACCATGTGGGACTGCTGGAATGACTGGAGAGGGTGGAATAAGGACAGGAAAGGTCGGGGCTTGTTTCCTTCTGCTCAGTCTGTCTGGGAATTTGTGTGCATGTGTGTGGAGAGACGTGTGTGTGTGTGTGTATGTGTGTCTGTGTGTGAGAGAGAGAGAGGGTGTGTTTTTGTGTGGAGGTGTGCATAAGTCTGCAAGTGTGGTTTTTCAAACGTTGTAGGAGGGGGGTCAAAGGTCGGTACAATCTCCTGCGCTTTCACCTCCGGATGTCGGTGGCCTCGGGGTCTTCCTGCTCAGCCACCACTCCGGCCTCTGGACTCTGGCGGCGGGGTCCCTGACTGCGATTGCGTGGGTGAGCGTTGAAGCCCGCCTTACCGGGTTTGTCCTTGTCACCTTGCCGTGGCGGACGAGGGTGCTCTGGCTCGGGGTGGGAGGGCAAGGGAGGGCGGCGGTGGTGTTCAGCAAGGGAGCCGGCTGGAGATGGGGCAAGGGAGGAGCAGAGGCTCAGGCTGTCACACAGAGCCCCCCAGTTCTGCTCGCACTGTAGTCGGACGCTCCGTGTCAATGCCTCCTTCACCTCCTCTCCGCAGCTCAGGAGAATATTCACCAGCTCCACATATGGACTGAACAGAGAGACAGATAACTCACATGAAGCTTGTGATTTAACATTTGGAAGAACAATACATCGAGGACAGGGATAAATGAGATGGTATTATTACTATACATGGAAGAACAGAACAGACTTCAACTGGCGGAGTCCAAGGAAGGTAAACAATCAGAGAAGGGACAGACTAGAGAAAATATATTCAAAACATGCCGTCCAAACCAGCCATTTGTCACTCACCCTTTAGGGAAGAGATCTTGGAAATGGATCATCTCCACCATGACGGCCACATTCTCCTTAGCAGCGGAGCACAGGTTGTGTTTGATGTAACACTCTCTCTGGAGCTGGAACACCATCTCTTTAATGGACACACACTTCCTGCTGATACAGCTGAACTTGTGCCGTAGCCCGTGTGCCATACATTTCAGAGCATCCTTGATGAAGGACTTCCCCTGTGTGCACACAGAGACACGACTGTTGAGCAACTTCTCGAGACAAATTCGTACTTTGGAGCTGTTGTGCACCTGTTTCAGCTGTGTTGCAGTGTGTGTGCGGTTGTGTTAGAGCAAACTTTGTACAAATGTGTAACTATACGCTTCTCATATAGAATGGGGTGATGAATTTCTGCATGAATAGTACATCTTGTTATTCTTCTGCTGAAAACTTCTGGATTTGTCTGCCAAAGATGCAAGTTCCTAGTAAAGTATGTGACCCTATAGACATATTAAGACCCAAGTCAGGCTTGGCAGGGCTTCGGCCTCCGCTATGTATGAAAAGAGAGCTAACTGGGCTTGCAGCCAGTTGGCTTGGGATCCTTGATCCTAACTATACATGCATCGGTCCACTGAGGGGGAAGTGAACTTCCCAAGGGAGGAAAAGAGATTATGAGATGAGTATGTATGGCCGCACATCAATAAAAACTGATATGTTTCGGAGGTATGTGGAAAGAAAAAGCACAAATAAACAAATCTGTTCATGGATGACGAGTGTGGAGCAGTAAACCAGTGAAAACGAGAGGGAATGTTGCCTCTGGTCATACCACTTTTTGCAAACACACAGACAGACTAGTTTAGTACCTGAGAGTCAAATTTGCCAGCGTTGTGCAGGAACGTCATGCAGATTTCCTGTAGCCCTCGTATCTCGCAGGAGTTATTCTCAAAGCACTCAAACACACCACAGCCGACATCCCCTGCACTCACCAGGCAGTGCTGGATCTCAGCTGGAAAGAGAGAACAGGTTAGGGGAGGGACCTTATCATCTGTTCACAGCAGAGACGGCGGCAGATTGTTACAGGCACGTTGGCAATGAAGACCATACGGCTTGAAGGCACAACTCCACTTGAGCACCGATTGCTGCACGAATCACAAAGCTGATGTGGTGTATAACTATTTCCACAGACACAGGCGGTCGTTCGTGTGTTCATGACCTAGAGTCTGAGAGAGAAAAGGGGATGCAGGGTGGAGGGGGGGGGGGGGGGGGGGGGGGGGGAGTCTAATTTCCCAAGCTGAGGGATTCCTGCAGAGAAACACTTGGTGACAGATATTACTGTGTCATTCTGCACCACAATCCATCTGCACTGCCTAGCATTGAGATGGGATGGTGCATTGCAGATACAGCCTTGACTACTTGTGGAGGAAACACAAATGCAGTTTTTTCCTGTTGTCTGTCAACTAAATGTGCATCAACAAGTCTCTGAGAGCTGAGATTGCATACTCAAATCCCGATGTTAAAAAGGTGCATCATTAGCTACACGAGGGGGGGTGCAACACAGGCAATGCAGGCAAAAAAACAAACAAACATTAAAAAAAACTTTAGACATATGTAAGTATATGTCATGTGAATACATAATATCAGCTCCTGCACAGCACTGGCTGGCTTTCAAGTGCCCTTTTTCTTTTTTTCTTTTTTTTACTGTAGCCATGAAAGACGGGAATAAAACAGATGACCAAGGACAGAAATTACCAAGAGAAAGTAAAAGGTCTCTGTTTTAACCCCAAATTGCTAAGAGCAAGTATTATGAGACATCTGACTACCAGCAGGGAGCCTGTCACAGAAACTGCTGCCTACCCTGTGTGACATCGTTGGGAGTGTTTTACTCTTAAGTTAATATGGCAAATTGCAGCTTAGGTTGGGAGCCATCAGGCCGTATAGGCTACTGTTTCAGTTTGGCTATGAAAACCTAAACTGTTGAAGCGAAACATAATTACACGCGTGATTGGTAAGAACATTTTTTCCCCCTCTCTTCAGACAGAAGTGCGCACCAGTTGCGTAAAGGCGAGTCTGGACCTCAGCAGACAAAAGGATTAAATGTGACTTATTAGAAATCACGCTTGTCAACAAAGAGCCTCTGTTGGGGGTGGGGAGTAGTAAGGGAAGGGGATAGAGCTGCTGCGGGGTTTGTAGGCACAGAGTTGAACTTTAGTGCGCAGGAAAAGTGAGCCGCTGTCAGCAGTGCTTGTTTTGGCATCACGGGAATGTGCTTGGATCGTACGAGCTTGGCCGCAACGTGCATTGAATTACACAGTGGTGTTACCAGGGTCTCTGCTGTGAAACCTGCATTGGAGTTTGTCCCTATTTTTCACCGCGGAGGCGAGATAACAATTATGCTGTAATATTTTGACACAGGCTCACGTGGTTGGGTCGCAAAGTCATGCTGTGTATGTGAGACAAAAATCAGCCAATATAAACGACGCGTATCTGGCGGGGGGGAGAAAAGGCTGCAGTCCAACACGGTATTAGTGCCTTGTGTTAATTAGGCAAATCATACTTGTCTTTTTATGGCATATAAGCAACATTTCCCCCACCAGAAATAAACTCCTGCTTGACTTCAGAGCTGACCGACCACCACATTACTACAATCCTTACTAACCTGCTATCCCAGCATTCATTTCAAGCCTCTAGAAAACTCATGCAAAAGCCAGATTTCTTCCAGAAAACCCATTAAAACTGTTACCTATAACCGGCGCGCACACGTAGACCACACGCACCTAGATGCGCTGCCGTATACATTACCTATTACCTTGTGCCATTCTATTAATAGTTTACTAACATATTGAATTTCTGTCTGAGAGTATTTACAAGATATCGTCTTTCTGAGTAATCGAAAAGGGTCACTCCTGTGCGCCGTAGCGCCGGGATTTAAGTTTAAAAAAAAAAAAAAAGCTCAAATCGTCGGATCAGAGTTTCCAGCGTGGTTTAATTTGCAGCCACAGAAACACGTGTACGGACAAACCCCACGTAGATGTGTGAAGCAGTTGCACCAAACAATATCTTATAACCACTGACACTTATTTTCTTACCTGTGTTCTGCAGGGAGAGACGTCCTTTCTGGCTCGCGGGCTTCTCCGGGAGGCTGTCATGGATATCAATATTATCCGATCCCACTACTTGCTCCAGCACTGACAAAACCAGCAGCGCCACAGCCAGTTTGACCAACATTGCGTCTCCGACAGTGCGCTTCGATTCCCAGCAAAAGATCCGACAGCGTGCGAGCGTGTGTGTGTGTGTGTGTGTGTGTGTGTCTATGTTTGTGTGTATGTGTGTGAGTGTGTGTGTGTGTGTGAGGGTTCACCTTGGATCAGTGATCAGCGCAGCTGCGGCTTGGTGTCTTATGGGGTAGCTGTGGGACTGAATGCACGAGCTGGAAGGGATGCTGCCTATATTTCTCAGAGCCCCGGGTGTCAATTTGGATGAAGGAGTTAAGCAGGTGTTGTCGGTTGGGGCTTCACAACCAATCAGAGACGCAGACATCCACGTCCAAGGTTTTAGGGGAGTGTCCAGTGAAAGTCCCCTTTTTGCAATAAAACTGGCGCCATAAAGCAATACCCATGAGTAAGTTGACTGTGACAGCTCTGGGATGAGTGTTTCACACACCAAATCTGCAAAAGCCAATCATATAATATCTAATATAGACCCCCAGGAACACGCTTAGGCATTGTAATAATCTTTCAGCTCATGTGTTTAGTATATGTTACAAGATAACTTGCTGTTCCTGCTTGTTGCAGCAGTGAAAAAGTCAATAGAAAGTCTGTTTTTGCCATAAAACTGGAGCACTTATTTAGGCTACAAGGCTAAGCATGAGAGCAGTGGGAGGATCAAGAAAATGCCAAGCTTGCCAACAAAGCGGAGAAAATTGAAGCATATAATGTCCAAGTGCTCTACATAAAACAGGCTTAGCTTGGAGGTCTACAACCTACTAAGTCATTAATGCAAGGTAGTAATTAAATTAACAGCAGCTTCAGAGGTGTCTGCAGCCGTTGCTTTCAAAGAAAGTGGGTGAAAAGTCTGCTCAAACGCTCAACTCAAGTCTAACCTGGCAATTAATGTTCTAATAATAATGACATGCAGAGATCAGGGTGTCAGCACTTTATATATAGTCTATATTGGTTTTGAGATTATGTTAATAACAGCATACTTACAACTGAGCACTCCTATAAACAGAATGCCTTGACTTTTTTATGGGGAAATGAATATGAAGAGGTCTGTTACACAATGCCCAGTTTAGTCTGTGACAATGAAGTCTGCTAACCACTACTACAGAGAATGATCTAAGAATAGGCTGGAGGACCAACATTGGCAGCGTTGCACATTTGGAGACGTTAGAGGAATCTTTTTCAAGAGCAACACTTGAGGATGCCATGTGGAATAACTGCAAGCAGACTGAGCCTGCAGCAGGAACATAAAGTCTCTGTCTTCAAAATGTTTCCAGTGACCTAATGGTGTTACTACTCTCAGGTAAAGGCCTCTATAGGAGCCAGTGGTGCGATGCAAGCCTGCATGTCGACGTGTCGATGTGTCGCTTGTCACGCCAAAGGCCACTGGTGGACATGGGAATGGTACAGATGGCAGCAAGTGACTCTGAGTGTGCAGGGTGGACAAATGCACCTGGGTCCCAAACCGCTACGGGGTCGACTCATACTTATTGTTCCCGTCTTTCCTTAATTACAGCATAGCACTAGAGCAACCTCACCATAATAAAGCCAACACTCAGCTGTCTAAACTTCCAAAGGCCCAACATACACATGGAGAAATACATTCACAACTAGAGGAGATTTTTTTCTTTTACTTAACCTGCACGTCTCAATGGATTTTGGAAGAATACTGGAGCACCTGGAGGACACCTAGTGAGACCCATAGATGGCATGCAAACACCCCAAACCACAGCCAGTTGCTTATCAAACTTCAACCTCCAAAGAAACGACGAGGTGGTTTTGTGTCTGCGTGTGATTGGTTGGATGTGGGGATCCGAGTAAAACCCAGACCCTGAGACAAGTATGTTACGCCACTGCTCAGGCGCCCCATAAACGAACATAGGGAAACGATTGGGTGTTGTGTGTGTGCGTGTGTGTGTGTGTGTGTGTGTGTGTGTGTGTTTGTGTGTGTGGAAGACAGACACAGGAAGAGACAGACAAACAGGCAATCTGATTGTGGCCGGCTGAATTTCATAGATCTGTGACTTTGAAATCTGTTTATCATAACATTTCATTCATTTTCATAAAAATCCTTTTCATGGGAAGCTCTGGCTCTGTCTGCTGGAAAAACTTTAAAACCCAGGCTATATTTAGACCATCAATGAAATTAGCCTAGAGCAGGAATTGGAATCCTGCTCTAACCTAACCAAAATGACGATCACTTATAGCTCTAAATATAGATAATTATTATCTTCAGACTGCAGTATCTCTCGTTTTAATTGAGGTTTTTAGTCAGTGGAATGAATTTTGGAGAAGTCACCACAGCTGAAAAATGGGAGGTATTTTGGCCAGGAGATGGTGCAGCGTAGAAAACCTCAACATTTCAATATTCCCATTAAATTCTTATGGTGGATGTGGGCTTTTTCTGTCATGAATTTATGATGATCTAGTCCTATTTTTATCTTTTATCTTCATGATATTACTCTAATACAAAGATTAACTTTGATGAGATATTGGTATTCTCTGATCTAAATGTAATATAGACTTTGTTCTCCTCAATAAAAAAAAGTTGTTCCAGTCTGTGTGCCACAAATTGGCTTAAGCTTGACAAGCACAGAACGGAAATTGCAATGCAGCAGTATTTTAAGTCCACTGGATTTCCAGCAGGCTCACACAGGAGGGTGTAGCGTACCGTGGCACGCGTCTGGAGATGGGTTTGGTGTGTTTCCAGTTGTGCCTATACCACAAACTGGAATCTCCTGCTCAATTCACGTCTGTTAAAAGCTGCCCACGCTGTGAACACACCCTCGATTTGGCCCAATCAGTGTGCTGCACTGGACCACAGGCTTGTAATGGAGTGCGTCACTGCTGCCTACTGGTGCTGCATTTAAGTCATATGGGAAAAACTGCTGGAGGTCTTTAAACCAAGTCCAACGGCCTGGAGGTATTCATGTATTACAGTTATAGAGACCTTAACATTCCTTATTATTAAGATTAGTTATTACTATTTTTCTTGCATGTAAATACAGTAAAATAACCACATTTCATGACGAAATCTCAGTTTAGTTTTTTCCTGTTCATTCACATAAGGGTTCATAGACGCTGATGACATGTATCCAGTGGTGTTGCACGAGTCCTAAACTATAGGTGGCAGTAATTCGTCAACAAACACACTGAAAAAGCAAAACCTCGCTTTCCGGGATGTAAACATTAGGATTCATATTTTTTGCAAACATTGCTGATGATTCATGATAAAGAGGGAGACTAGCTAATGTTAATGATTTACACAGATTCAATGCTTCAGTGTCTGTCCAGATCGAGTCTATATCTAAATTTCATACCCAATCTTACCAGGTAGCGAAAATGAGAAGCTAACTGGTTTTCATTAAAGTTGGGGAAGATCAGGGACGGTCCACTTAGGGACCGAGGCACTGAGGTGAGGTGGACTGAGGTGAAGAACATGTGAAGCTAGGGAAACATGTCTCAGATTCCCGGACCATCAGCACCAGATCCCCTCAGGGGTGCAACCTTTCTCCTCTGCTCTTCTCCCTATACACTAACAGCTGCAAATCCAGTCATCAGTCTGTCAAACTCTGAAGTTTGCAGATGACACCACTCTCATTGGAGTCTGCCTACAGGTGGTAGATTGACCATCTGGTGCAGTCAGAACAACTTGGAACTCAACACTTTAAAGACAGTGGTGATGGTTGTGGACTTAAGAAATAACATGGCTCCCAGGACCTCAGCTGGGAGCTGATCAATGAGTCCATCCTTACCTCCACCACCATTTGGTGCACCACTGACACTGCCAAGGACAAGGGCAGATTGCAGTGACTCTTCCAGTCTGCTGACAACGTGACTGACAGTCTTCAAACTCTTCAGGACTTGTACTCCTCCAGGACCCGACACAAACTTACTCCTCCAGGACCCTGAGGTTCGCAGGAAATATTGTGGTGGACACAAACTTTTTGAGTCATTCCACTCTGGCAGGAGGCTGCCATCAGACCTAAGACCTACACGTTACACCTTTTGACAGGATCTTTTTTGATTACTACGTTTGATAAATATCTTGCACACTTAAATATTCTGCACACTGCGACCTTTTGCACATTACCGTTGCACAAAACTGTACAGCTCTTTTTCATTTACAAAACATATTGTACATATATTCATATTTTCTTGTACTTCATTTTTATCTTATATATTTTTGCTTCATGTTTGTTATGCACTAAGTCACCAAGGCAAATTCCTTCTTCCGTATATGAAAACCTATTCGGCAACACACCTCTTTCTTATTCTGAACAACGTCATGCAGTCAGTAAAGCGTAACCTCCTAACATTATTATACAAATTCCTTTGAGCAATGAACCCTGCTTGTTCATTAGTGATAATATGTGGTAGGATTTTGTCCAGCCTCAAGGATAGTACTTTACATAATAGTTTGAAATCTAGGTTTAACAAACAGATAGGCTGGAAGGATGAACATCCGTCCTCTGGTTTATCCTTCTTAAAAGTCAGAACAGTGTTTTTGGTCCTGTAAGTTTTTGGGAAGTGAATCTTTCTCTAATGAAGTGATTAAACATTCAGTAGAGGCATCACAATCAGTGATTTAAGACAGTTTTATCAGGACCAGGGGCTGCAACATGCATTTTAAGTGTGTTAAATTTGAACAAAACAATCTCTTCACACCCTCAATTTAATGGAGGTTTCAGCCACATCGCAGAAGTAGATTAAAAGATGGAGATGGATACATTAAAGTTTAACTATATGTTTGAATTTAATGTTTTATCTGTTATTGTGTTATTCGGCGATATTGCACATGCATATGAAGACCCTTCAGCGTCCAAACGCCCTTCACAACTTGAAATCTCTGAACACACTACGGGCCTGTCACTGCCTCTGATGATAATCATGCATCAAAAGTGTGAGGACCGTCGCGGTCTGGTTACTACAGTTGGTCACATGACAGCTTGAGTTTTTTTATTGGGTCTGTTTTCAGAGGTATTCAGAATCTATTTCATGTTTATGTTGCATACAGGCATTGTCTCCTTTTTGTGACACTGTCCAGAAAATAGACAAGTATGCTTTGACAGCAGTAACATGCATTCACTTTGACTGCTGTACTGTAAACATACAGAAAGCAGACATGTGTTCTGAGTTGGGACCCCTGGGGCCCTGGCAAGTGATCAACCAATGAAACCATAACAGAGAGGCCAGGCTGAGGGTGTGTGTGAGTGTGTATGTATTTGTGTGTGAATGGTGGGTCGCTTCACTGGGAGGGAGGCTTCTGTAACAGCAATTAATGTTAGGAGTTTACAGACTCCTTATAGTACTTTACTGGAAGCATGTGGGCGTAATTCGGCTACGAGTTCAGGCTTGGTAGTAGAAAGCTGCCGGACAATAACTCCTGAGTGACCCCACGGAGACTTCATTCAAATCCTCTCCATTCGCACTCACACACACTGAAGGTACCTTGTACATGCAAGTGGAAAGCTTTCAGCATTAATTCATTCATTTTCATAAATGTAAACATACAGTATATACAAGAATATGTGGAAATGTGCCTTGTTTCTGCATGTGTATTTGATAAAAGGCAACGTGCAGCAGTGATGGAGGTGTCTGGCTGAGTAATTATTTTGGAATATAATTTGGATTTTTGTCTCAATGCCAAAACAAAAACAAAACAAACAAACACAAAAAAATGAGCGGTGGTGTAAGTGAGTGAGTAAACAATAGAGGGTACACATCTTAATACACTTAAAAAGAAAAGATCAATATTGTTCTCATGCCCATCTGCTAAATGTGGAGCTGCAGCTGGCAGATGGTTAGCTTAACTTAACTGAGCACATAGACGAAAAACAGAGGGAAATAGCTAGCCTGGCTCTGTCTAAAGGCATTAAAATCCAACAAGCAGCACCTCTAAAGCTCACTAATTAACACACATATGTCATTTGTTTAATCTGTGCGAAAAGCAAAGAGTCAAAACGACAGGTTGTGGTTTCACCAGTGTTGTGTTAAGCTAATTGTACAGACAAGTGAAATGAATAAGCACATTTCCCTCAAAATGTTTAATTATTCCTTTTGAAACTAAAATATATGAAATTTAGTCCACGTCAGAGCTAGACTGTAATTTAAGTAACAATCTGTGTGATGCAAACTTCTGCTCAGGATGTGTTTACTCTTCCTAATATTGTTACTTGGCATTAGATGGTTATTTCAAACTGATGCAGGATATACAGGATGGCCTCAAAAACACAACATATAAAATATTAACAGTCTAAAACAATCCGAGCAGTCGAAGGTCTTGCAGTGTAAACATTATTTCTAAAACCCCTCAAGGAGAAAGAGCATGAGAAGGGAGCAGTGTTGGGCTGTGAGAAGCAGGAGCCATGAAATATCAAATACCAAAGTCTTCGAGGAACCTGAAGATGATATCTTAGTTTCTAAATTTGGCTCATTTTATGACTGTGTGGATGTCTGCGTGTTTGTGTGTGTTTGTGCGTGCGCGTGTGTGTGTGTGTGTGTGTGTCTGTCAGGTGAAAAACGTGTATCTCTTAACTACTTGACTCTTGACTTCTTGAGAGGAGCATTTTAGAAAAGCATTCCTGTTTTTAGCTGGATGATTTTTGGCCACATCCAACAAACAGAGTTTTATAAGTGAGAGGAGCTGAAAAAGTGTCTCAGCTCATTAAGGTGCATGCAAACTTTTAGACTTAGATTTTTCACTGCAAGCATGAGTGCTGCAGCAGAGAAAAAAACAAAACAAAAAAGAAACATGTAATTTTTTTGTAAGATTGAGCTGCAAGATCTTTCTTTCTCTCTCCCCCCATTAATGCGCTCTTTGGTGCGTTAACTCACCTGACTCGTGAAAAGAGAGATTTTACTGGCCCAGCTCAGCAGGCCAGCTCTGGGCTCTGATTCCAACCGGTGTGAAAGCGCCACATCTCAGACCCTCACTTAACTTGCCTCAAACAATGTGCTATTATAGAGTTTGCTCTGTATGGGTTATATTGCTACAGCGCTGGCAGATTACAAAGTGCTCCGTCTCATTACTGTCCATATAAGCCCACAGGCCCTCGCCAGCACAAAGGAGTGATTGAATGATAAGGGGAAAAGAGATGGTCCATAGCTGCCCATGAGAGCCCTCACCTTGGCTGCTCTCGATGAGGACATAGGTGATGTCATCATGGCAAGAGACACAGGGGTCGACCCCTCTGATAGGTGGGCACGCTGGGACAAAAGAGAGCAGCTGGGACACAAAGGCCCCATTTAATGAGAGTGAGACATGAGGCCAGAGCAGACTCCGTGGGTGGCACATAGTGTCATAGCTGCTGAAAAGACCGGTGAGCAATTAATCATCTGATTCAAGAACTGGGCAAAGGGCTTATTATGTAAGGTCAATTTAGACAACAGCACCAAGGCAAAAGAAGCCTTTCTGGGTTACACTTCTATTTGATCACAATGACCCCCCTAAATTTTCCTAGATCCCATAATACTGGATCCAGGAATTGCTATATTTATCATGGTCAGGCTCAACAATTGTGCACACTTACCCCTCATTAGAGATGAAGGGTCCTTTGTGGCAGCCTGACAATCATTAAAACTTCTCCCCTGGTTTGGCTTGTTTACTCTGTGGTAATTACCAGGTGATTGTGTACCCTGTGACCTACATTCAGAGTCAGGTCAGCCAAGACATGGGGGATAATTGACAGTGTTCAGAGAAGTGCACGTAGAGAAAGAGTGTTAGAGTGGATAGTCATTTGTTCCTGCCTCATTAGACTGTGTTAGAAGACAAGCTGGCTCACAGTATTCTTGCAGTGGAACAATACCTCTTTCCACTGTAAGACCAAAACGTGCTCTGGTGTCCAAACGTGTTTGAAAGTACATATGGCAGCCTCGTTTATCCATTTAAGCATTCATTTATTCACTTGCTGGTAATATGGAAAATAAATGAATAAACTGTCTGTGTAATGTATATGTCTTCGAGGTGAGCTCATTTTGACCGAATATAGCTTCTGAAGCATTTTTGGACAGCATGCATGGCTCTTCAGCTCCACCCATTTCACCTGTCCAAGTGAGTACACCACTTCTCCTGGCAGCGCTCCTACCATGACAGAAACAAATGACTGACTGCCTCTCTTAACCACACACACACACACACACAGACACACACACATAAAACCTCTGCCACATCTTGAATCCGTTGCCATATTTACAGTGGTCCCGTCGTCAGAGGTTTGCTCTCCACCGTTCATTGGCTGTGGCCTGACTTTAATGAGTTTATGAATATGGTTTTGCAAATCTGCAAATCTGCTTATGCTTTTTCGACGTGTTTATTATGCGATTATCTCCACAGAGCAACGCTGCCAATAAAAGCTAGTGCTAGGCCAATCTGTAGAAAACTAATATGCTGTATGCCCCCAGCATCACTAATGCTGGCAAGCTAAATTGAATTTGGCAGTGCGCGCAAAAATCTGTCGCTTTTGCGTAATATGAGTTTGAGTCTGTACCCCGTGAATCCTGGTCTGTTTGTTTAAGGGGCGTCCACACGAGAAGGAAGATCACGAGTGAAGTTGGGAGCAGACATAACTCTTCAGTTCCTCAGAAAAACAAAACAAAACAAACAAAAAGCCCAGAACACAAAGTTTACAGGACTGAACGTAATATAACTGTTGACCAATTGCAGGTGAGGCCAAGTTTGGGTGATCACAGCTTGTTTTTGGTTGCATCATGCGTTTTTCCCGGTGCACACACACCACATTTAAATTTTGTTTGATGTTCTGAAGAGAGCTGTAGCAAGCACTATCAAATGTCAAATGGCTGCTAAGAGGCTAAGCAGGCTCTTTACCGTGACTGGTTCAAAGCAAAGATTACACAGTCACGTCAGATGCATTTATAGTGTTTTATAAAAGAAAGTGTCATAACGTAACAAGTTATAACAAAACAATCAACAGAAACTATCCAAACCATACTTACCCACAAGCAATTGAACAGGTATCCACACAACCACACACTGTTAAAAAAAATTTGTTTTTACAGTTAAAAAAAAAACAAAAAACTGACTAGTACTGATTAGTACTGTTGATTTTACGTTTTAGGTTGCCGTTTTATTCCATATTTTTAAATGTCTGTAGATTTTCTGGTGAAAAACTGACAAACCATGACCATGACCATGATAAAATATGCCATAACATATTACGGTGTTCTACTGTATAACAGTCCCTAATGTAAAATATTAGTTTATTCTGTATAAATTCCCTAAAATGGTGTCTAAATAAATAAACTGTCTAAATAAACTGTGTTTTACTTCATACAGGAAAACAGTCATACATACTGACATATTTTACGGTCTTTTACTGTCATGGTTTGACAGTTTTCCACTGTAAAATCTTTTTCCACTGTAAAAAGACTTTTTACAGTGCACCCTGTGCCCATTACCGGAAATGATAGTAATCCAGAGAACCTGTGAAATCTAAACAGCTCCAACAAAAGTTTTATCAGCTTTGGGCTAATGTTCAGCTAGCCCACATGCAATTAATATGTGTCATTGTGTGTGTTCTTTTTAAAAGAAATATAAATATACTGAAAAGACCGCCATTATGAGTGTATAGTTCCATTAAGGCAGGGGTCATGTAATGCTTTTGAAAAACTAAACCCACTGTCATTCAGTTTCAAACCATTAGCCATAACTCCGACCATAACCCTAACTCTAAGATTCACACACGGTAAATTGGATGGAGTATTTCAAATTGATTTAAACTCATGTTAACCGCTGACATAATTTGACCAAAGCCCCACTGTAATTGTGAACCAGCTGCTAAAAATGGCTACAAAAACGCTAACTCACTGCTGGTTTTTAGCGCCATGACTGTTGAAACAACAATGTTTTATTTCCATTTCAGCAACTCATGAAGTTGGTTTCATGTAGTTGTTAGAAGTCATCAGAAGAGAAGAAATCAGATTCTGAAGGCGAAACATCCAGACTTTTAGTTGTGTCTGAGATTATCCAGTGCTCCTCAGACACATCTTGGACCCTGTACGACTACGGTAAGCAATAATAAGGCAGCTCATTAGAAAAGTGTTATTTGACATGGCCTGATTGAAGAGAATTGTTTCTATACTGGCACCTGTGTTTACAGAAAACAGCATTGGATTTTTATGGTGATAATATAAAAGTCTTATATAAGACTACCTGTCTGTAAAAAATAAAGGATTTTATTGTACTGTTGAGGAGTACCATATGCATTTAGCATTTTCCCCCATTTGGGAAAAAGAAAATCAACAAAGAAAGACCTATTTTCTGATAGTGGTATAAATAATGCGCATGATATATTTAGAATAGTTGAGGTTAATTAGCCAGCTCATGAATTAGTGGTTGAGTCCAGATCAAACCAACATGTCACAGATGCTTGTGAACCTCAGTGCCATGAGGTTACAATTGTAGGATGTTTTGGGATATTTGTTGTTTACGATGTGTGTTCTACAGTTAGGGGTAATTGATTGCTGTGATGGTGTGTGTTGGAACATGTTGTATTTTTCCGTAAGGCCAGCGGCTGAGAGGGGGCTGGGCTGCTGGAGCAGATAAAAAAGCCTTCTAGGACCGTCCAACCTTCCCAGGAATTCCCAGAATTCCAGTTCCTAATTATGACATCCGTGAAACAGAGGCCCAACAACCCTCCTACCCCCACCACGCCAGCACCCATTACAAATGCACACTCGCGTGAACGCATGCACGCACGGACACGTGCACGTGCACACATTCCAGTTACCCCCTCTGCTAGCATCATCACAGACGAGAGAGACGGAAGGTGACGGGGAAATGGAGGGAGAGAATGGAGAGCAGAAAGAGGAAGGCAAGAAGGCGAAGCGGGACGACAGAGGTATCGTAAGGCCAGAATGTGGATTCAGGTTCAGTCGTTGCTATTTGCCTTTCTGTCTACACAGGCGTCTCAAAGGTATGGCGAGCATACCTCAGCTTGGCCCGGTTCCTGGAGGTCTTTGGCATCAAATAACAGGTCTTCTTAAGGGTAAGAAAATACATCGTCTCCACATGAGGGCTTAATACTTTGTACACAAAACTTTCACGAGTTTAAAATTAGAACGATCATCCAACATTAAAATGAATTTTTTAATGATGCATAACTGTATGCATCCACCCTGATATTAGGTAGATGTAAATGTTGATGTTTTTGTACTAGAATGAACAAACTACACTTTATTTAGTTCTTCTATTAATAATAAAGTTTCCTTCTGCAATAACTAATATATTTTCCCACTTGGGGGCAGCAGAAACAAACTCTGAATACAACACTGAAATATTATCACCTTTTTACTTGACATGGTGGACTTGTTAGCAAATAGTTGCCTATTTACGCATCCTGCAGATACGAAGAAACATTACCATTGATTTGGGGTCATGTTTCTGGCAACTATAACAAGTTTAAGTCCAGTATTCACTCCAGCCTTCACTAGTTTTAGCTCTGATTTTGGTCTCTATCGACTCTTGATGGAAAGAACTGGCTCATTAGCTGCTAAATGCTGCACAATGGTCACCAGTTGCTATTTGCCTTATCTGTCACGCAGCTAGTCTATCAGGTTTATAGAGGTTGTTTGCTAAAAACAGCTGCCTTCTGCGCATGAGCAGTGCGAGCAGTGAGAGTGAATCAAACAGAAAATCAAAACAATGAGCTGAAAGATGCTAAAATGCTCTCCAGAGCTGCAGGGAGGAGATGATTCCCTGTGGGTTCATAACTACGAGCGACCCCCTAGTAGTCATGCGATCCATTCTTACTATAAAAATATTGATAAAAGCCACTTTATATTGGAAAAATATTCAGATTCCTGAAAAACTACAAACTGTCAAGCCTCTGGCTCCCACGTTTCCCGTTCACAGGGCTGGTTAACTGGGTTGTCAGCCTGGCTTTATGTACAGCCTCTTCATTTCATGTGCCAGAAATGCTTTGGGACACAAATTCTCTCGTGTGAGTCGTGGGAGGTATGAACTGAGCACTGGTGTTTCTGTTTGCTCTGTACATTTTGTTCCTTGGGGAAATCTCACTGATTAAGTGCTACTATTTTGACAATATGTCAACTCACAGGGAGTGAAGATGAATTTATGTGCTTGGCAGTTCTGTAAACAGCATCACTGACCAACATGTTCCCAACCTCATCCCAATGCCGTCTGAAAAAAAGGGTCAGAAGACTGCCTATTTTAGTGCTGCTGTCAGACTGTAAAACCGTAATGAATCGTTTTAATTAAAAACCATGAAGTGCTCTCTCTTTTTTTTTTCTTTTTTAATTTCTGTTCTAAATAAATCTTTGGTGTAACATCAGTGACTGTGCATGAATTCTCTGTGACACAAATATACCAATTCCTAAAATGCATATGTATGTTGCTTTATTTTTAGGATCAAGCCCCTGGCCAGACCACTCTGTGAGTCGCCGTGGGGATAAAAGGGCCCTTTATTAGAGATGGCACACAGGGGTCCTTCATAAGGCCCACATGGGCACTTTATAACATCTGACATAAGCATTTGTGAGTGTGGTTACCAGTGCTTGCGGTTCCATCACTGACGCTGCGTGGCTGATGGAGTCCAGTCTTATGAGGTTGGAAGGCTCGCTCTTACTCACTTTCTCTCTCCTTCCAAATGCCCTCCAACCAAGAGAAAGAAAAAGGGAGAAAGAAACAGACGGGGTAAACATAGAACCAGAAGAAGGAGAAGGGAGAATCATAATCTGGTGATGCTGGACCAGAAACACACAGAAGCAGTTGGATAAACACCATGAACTTCATATAAAAGCTCTGAGGGGGCTACTAATCATTGTTAGCGAGTGCTATATTAGTCTACAACAGAGGTGTTGGCTGACTTTACCAATGTGTTATAGAAAAGCTATTCCAAAGCAACTCATAGAGTCTTTAATGATCCTGTGCCCTTATCGACAGGATAGCACCTTTGTCACTGCTTCACCCCCAGAAGATTGCACATAAGCGTTGATTCATAACCACATCCGATGTGACACCTCTATGGCTAAGCTTTGATTTAGTTAATCTAGTTGGTTAAAGGTCCAGTGTGTAAGATTTCTTTGCAGGAATAGGAATACAATATTCATTAGTATGTTTCCGTTAGTGTATAATAACCTGAGTATGAGAATCACTGTGTTGTTTTAAAATGAGCCGTTTATATCTACAGTGAGAGGGGGGTCCTCTTCCATGGAGTCCGCCATGTTGAACCACCATTTTTCTACAGTAGCCCAGAACAGTCAAACCAAACACTGACTCTAGATAGTTCATATCTGCAGGTCATATCTAGATCAATGTTTAGTTTGTCTGTTTTGCCAGTGCATGCCTGTGCAATAAGCCGAGGAAGAGGACCCGCAGCGTCGGTAGATGTGAAAGGCTCATTCTAACCCCAAAAACACAATTCTTATTTGATTATACACTACTTGAAAACATTATTCTTCAAAATATCTTCAATTTCTGCCATATTCTGTGAATAGAGCACCCTAAATCATACACACTGGACCTCTACATTAGGGATGGATTGGTTAAAACAGCCTACAGCCATACTTTGAATGAAATTCTAACATCAGCACGATACCATGCTCACAATAACATTACCATGCTGATGTTTAGCAGCATGTTTACCATGTTTGCCATCTTATTTTTGTGTATTAGCATACTAACATTTGCAAATTACAGCTAGATTAGTAAGGCAATAATGAGTCAAGTAGTCTGTGAACAAGGACTGTCTGTAGCAAACTGTATGACAGTTGATCCAATCCAAAGCCATTGGGGTGTGTCCTCTGGGGACAATGAATGTATGTACAAGAGATGTATTTGTCAAGATATTTCATTCTGGACAAACTCGGTGGACTGACTGACCAATGGACTGACATTTCCATCTCTGGAGCCCTGCCACTTGTGTGGCTAAAAGCTTCTTGGTCAAGGTTAGAAAAATATTGTGGTTTGGGATAAAAACAAAACTATGTGGTAAAGTTTAGTGGAAAATCATGGTCATGGTAAAAGGAAAACAACCTTGACAGCTGGTAGTAAAAGGGGATGCAAACAGCAGTTGCTGGTGTCACCCAACCGTCCATTCAGACCTCTTCCCAAAGAGATTTTTTGCAGCGTTTTAACAACATCACGCTGCTTCCACCTTTGCTTCTGACAGACAACAGTCATAATTCGCATAGCCACACAAGGTCCCTCTCAGAAAATCATAAACAGAGGTCAGTTAAGGCATTTGAACAAACAACCAGTGCTGTAGTTTTTCCTGAGAGGACCAGTCTCCAAATTTAGCCAATGTCTTCCAGGTCAGGAATGTTAGATAACCTGCTACCAGTTTTCAGGCCATGCCTGAGTGTTTGTGTTTGTATCTGTATGTGTGAACATTCCTTGCATGGCCAAGCATCAGAGCTGAGTGCACAGAGGGGGGTCAGTGGAGTGCCTGTAGACCAACTCAGTGAACCCTGGAAGGCCGGTTCATCCTTCATCATTACCTTGTGCTGAAAGATCACAGTAAGAGAGAGGGAGAGGGAGCAGGATGCCTTCGGTCACTATCTGTTATCTGTTCCTTAAACCCCCACTTATCCATCTGAGCACATGTTATTTAGCCGTGTAGTAAATCTGTTCTCTGTGTGTTTGGCTGGATTTCAAAGTTATTTCTTATTTCTGAATCCCTAAATTCTAGATGTTTTGAATCTGTTTTCAAGAGGACGCTCCAAATAAATCACATATAAAT
This sequence comes from Protonibea diacanthus, assembly GCA_028641955.1. Lineage (NCBI taxonomy): Eukaryota > Metazoa > Chordata > Actinopteri > Sciaenidae > Protonibea > Protonibea diacanthus. The sequence continues at coordinate 19,222,907 of CM053980.1, forward strand.
GTATTTAAGGCTCCTTATTTTTAAACAAATGATATAAAAAACATTCATGTATCAGTATGACAAATCTCCTGCGACCCTGTTTGCATAATAAGCAACCACAAATAGCATCTCGACCCCAAGGTTGAGAACTGTGGTATAAACATTTGAAGCTCTGCTGCTCTTGTGCAACAAGTTGAAATAAACTGAACCTATAAGTACTTGTTGCAATGTTGATGTCTTCCTCCAGCATGAACCTCTTGTTTGGCTCTGAACTCTCTATCACTGGAGACCACATGGCAGACCGAGACATTTTTAAGGTCCTGGGAGCCTCAATGCAGCGAGGTGCTGCTTAGTTTTCATGACATAGCGATGGTGGGCGCCACTCATCTTCATGGTTGCGGATTCCAACCCCCAATCTGATGATTACGCTGTCTTGGCCATCCCAGCGTGCGTAGTCATACCTGTGGGTTGGATGGGAGCTGCAGACAGCTAGTGAATTGAAGTTGAGCGTTTATGGTGTGAGAAGCAGCCCCGGGGTCTAAACGTGGTCTTAGTGGAGTCTGTCACGGTAGGTTTGGTGAGAGAGGCAGACAATGGCTCCTCCGGTGCCTCTGTGGTTATAAGGATCTGTGGTCAGAGTTGATCTAGGCTGCGGTTTCACATGATTCGAGTTAGCTTACAGTAAACCTTTACATCTGTGGGCTAATGCTTCTGGTAAATACTGCAGCTAGCCAGCCTATATGTGTTGTGGGTGAGATTTAGCGGCTAACCCAAGGCCAGGCTTCTTTGTGAGACCTGGATGAAGTTGCTGTGTGGGCTCTTCTCTGCTGGTTGAATGTGCGCCGTGGGTTTGGGTTAGAGGGAGTTGGCCTGAGGAGCTGAGGATGTAGCAGACATGCACAGTGGTGGGAAGTATGTGGTAATTATTGTGTTCAGGACTGCCATCTGTCAACTCTCCCCTTCTAGATATTTACTGGACCTGCATTCCTCCTGCTGGGTTGGTAGATGGGATGCACTTTGTATTGTGCGTTTGTGTGTGTTTAAATGCATGCATGCAGCACACAAAGTGGTGCATAGGATGTGTGCACCAGATTCTATGCCGCGGGCCATCTTCCATCATAATCCCTTATTGTCCAACTCTTCTTCTTCCCCTCCTCTCTTCCCCTGTCTTACTCGTCGTGGTTTATATCTCGCCTACAGATTCAGTTTGTCTTATTGAGTTATTTACATTTTTCAGAGACGCAGTTATTCCTTGAATATACAAATATAACTCAGTCTGTTTATGTGTTGTGTGTATGTTAGATTCCAAACATTCTCCTTGTAATGATGCGCAAAGCATTAGGTGCATTAGCTGCGTGTGTGTGTGTGTTTGCAGACAGAGGTGGGGGGTGAATGCTTCACATCAGAAAAACAAAATCCTTTTTGCATTTTTTGGTTTGTATAGTTAGCTGCTGTCTATCCAAGAAAAACAAATAAGAAAATCTGTTAGGTTGACGTTTTCTCCACTGTTGGTTTTGAGTGTACCTGTCATGGTGTGAGCCGGGTTCACCTCCACAATTTGAGCAGAGCTCTTGGCTTCGCTAATGGAAATCTGTTCAGAGCTATACGTGGGTATTTTAGTTTTTCTGTTTGCGCTCTGTAGCTTGTAGAAATCCATTAAAGGTTTGTGTTTGAACTGATTTGGCTCTGCGTGGAGTGATGAATAAATGAATACAGATGACTTCTGCTTTGCTTTCTATCTGTCTCCTTCCTGCTCTATCTGATGAAGACAACAGTGGTAATGGTCTCAGGAGGAGAGTAGCTTTAGCGACATAGCCTGTGGAGCCTGAGCTGACTTGGGGGGGATTATTATAATCCGGTTATATAACAAACATATTCTTCTACTGAGAGCAGAGCAAGCCTGTAAAAGAAAATAATGCACGAGAGACATATGGGACAGAGACAGGATGACAAGGCAAGTTTCACCAAACCTGTCCCTATCAAGAGATACACGTGCATGCATTAGACCGTTTCTTGTCTCCCCACCACCCCCCTCGCAGGCCGAGACATGCGCTGATGTCAGAGGAACAACTTATGTCTGAGAGCTGCTCTTGGCATCGGGCCACACAGGTCGGTCAGTAAACACGGCACAGGTCCCCTGTAGAGCGTTTGATGTTTGAAGTATATACAGCAGGCAAGGCCCGAAGCAGTGGTCTTGGCTGTCATGGTGGGACCCTCTGTGTTGTTACAGGAAGGGTCCCAAGCCACGGCATTAGCTCTTATTCCCCACAGCCACTCATGACAAACCAGCAGGCTTCAGATGTGGCTTTTCCACACACACAAGAGCAGAGTGGGTCAGACTAATATTTTATAGACCTGTAAAAACAGCACCACAAACAGAGGCTTCACTGAGTAACACATGGGGGTCTTGTCCTATGAACTAACATCTCAAAGAGGCAATGATTTTTTTGTACATGTGTGCACGTGTGTGTGCAGCCATTAAAATTCTGTCATCATGATTCTGAGTGTTTAACCCCCATCTGTAAAATGAGTGGTGTGACTATGTATGCGAAATTTGCCAGAAAGACCTGGCAGTAGGTGTTGCACATCCATGGCATTCGGCGTGGATGTAGTCTCCTTAGCACTGTGTCGGCACTGACTTTACTGACATCTCAGCTTTTCCTTGAAGGTCTGTGTTTCTCATGGCAATAAACTTTATTGGTTGGCTGCATCTCCCACTGGCCTGACTTTCAAAATCACACTTTCCTCAATCAAATTCTAGTGAAATATAGTTCTCTGAAATATTATATAGTGGAAGTGTTCCCAGAATATGTTGTTCCTAGAAAACTGGGTGCTAAATCTCAGGAATGTATCTAAAACCAAAATGCGGGTGAAATGGTTTCTACGAAAGCCAAACTTGGAAACAGATTGACTTTTTGGATTATCAATAGAGAGCATTATACAGGGAGATGGGACAGAGAGGTACACAGGAGAAGGTGGAGCAGGGGGTGTCTCATAATAATCATGTTGCTCATGATTCGGAGTACTGGGATGATTGATCCCTTGAGCATTTGGCAACTTTAATGAACTAGGTGGTGGGCACTGAGGGCGGCATTGTTTTCGCAGTCACACACATGCACACATGCACGCACGCACACGCTGCCGCGCAAAAGCCAAGCATGAGTGCCACCACACATGAATGGAGATAAATGCAGTGAGTGCCTGAGGTTTCCAACGTGGCTGTGTTATATGAGTAAATGATTAATCCGCATACTTGGACCCTGTCTCCTGTCCGCAGCAGCATACTCCAAGGCCACACAGCTGGTACCAATTTGCGTGCCCCCGCCACATCGTGATCCAGCTGCATGTGTAGGAATCATGGCTTATCGCGGCAGTAATTCACTCTTTCCTCTCATGCCGAGGCTATTCTTGGCTTTTCTGCCTCTTTATTTTTAGTCACGGCTCCTTCTCCGGGTCATTGAAGTGGTCTTGATGTGGTGTGTCAGCTCAAAGCAATGGACCCTGAGTCTTAAACTGTCATGAATCACCTTTTTGATGCACGCTTCACTGCAGTCACAACATCTCGGACCGAAACAACAAAAAAACACTTTGTGCTGCTTTGTTGTTGCTGAAAAGCGGCAGATGTTACCACTCACCTGGATGTAGTCAAACAAAGAATGCATCGTCTCTGTTTTTCAGCTCTGTCGTGTGACTGTTGTCGGGTGTACATTTACGTGTAAGAGTGCGTGCGTGTTTGACTCTGGCCTTTAGTGCATCAGGTTTAAATGGTATCTTGCACAAAAGAATCTGGGCCCCATTAAAGCTTTGGCAAGTGACAACACAAATAAAAATAGACTGGACAGTCCCTGATAAATCTTTATTTGAGCGTGTATTCTTCTGAAAACATCAAAGTGGTCACTCACAGGACATGTGCTGTATTTCCAGGCTGCAACAGACCCCAAGGTGACCTCACAGGAGGACGGATGGCCACCAGGCTCCTCATTTGATGACCTCATTCACTGTATGAACTCGTCCCCCCATCCTCTGTGTCTTGGCTTGTCCCTGGGTTCCTGGGTGGACTGAGAGCCACAGGGAACATGGAGTGCATCCCAGATTAACATAATGGAGTTAATTGATCAACTAAAGTTCAGTTGGGGGACAGTCCTTGAATGCACTCACTCTTTTTTGTGTAACTGACTGAGGGCCAAGATTACCTCACTCCATTCATCGCTTCATACCTGAATCTGAGCTCTCGGGTCACATCAGATAATAATGACAGCTCCCTTTGTCTCCTTCTGTTGCCTTTTCTTTGTTCAGCTCTCTTATTACTGTTGAGGTCAAAGGAAACCAGTGGTAGTTTGGAAACAGCACCAGTTCTTGAGGTGAATGTAGATTACAATTTTCTAAAGATATTAAAGGAAGAGGGTAAGATGAGGAGATGATCTCATCTGTACGCTAAATACAAAGCTGCAGCCAAGAGATGCTTAGCTTAGCTTAGCATGAAGAGGGACTATTCTTCAGTCTGGTGCAGTAACTTCCTGGAGTCTTGTTGTCACCGTTAGTTTGCCAGGCATCCAGCGGAGACCTCAGGAAGTGTCTGGCTGAGAAAAACTGCAGCACATAATCCCCCATAAGATTGCAACTCATCATAACTCAAGTTATTGAGCAAATTAGTGAGCTTTAGACATGGCGGATGTTGTTAACTGAACAAAACCAGGCTAGCAGTTTCCAGTCTTTGTGCTAGGCTTAGCTAACCATCTCATGGCCTCCTGAGACACACAACACTGGCTCAGTCCAGCAATGATTTGTATGTGTCTTAAACCTGTTGCTAGCCTATGATTCATACGCTTACGGCTCTTTCTGATCCTGTCAGTATGTTAATGTTAATTGTCATGCCAAAGAGGAGATCACTGAGAGGCTTACACCTTCATGAAGTACCCGACAATGAAAGGTTGTACTCATAGCCCATTCTGACAAAAAACATCTGGAACTTGTGGTACACTTAAGCGTCCCGGTCTGGGGCTTTAAAAATATGATCATCCTACTTGTCTTTTGCTGAGAACTGTTAAGCCGACTTCCTCCAGATTTGTTTTCTTTTTGGACTAACCACAAACAACAACAAAAAAAAGTCTTCAACAAACACCGTTTGGACTGGCAGCTTGTTGGGGGGGCCTGTGCTCGAGATAGCCGTTGATGCTGATTTGAGGTAAGCCCCAAACAACCCACAAGCAGCCTTCTCTTTCCCTCCTTCAGTCTTCACTATTTTCCTTCACACACAAACACATTTCATGTTATGTGACCATAAACGATACAAAGCACATTTCAAGTTATTGACAGTGGACAGCTCGCTCATTGTTAGACCCAGTGACCGAAAACCGACTGATTCCTTAATGTAGGCAAAGCTACTAAAGGCCAGCTGGTAGCTAAGGAGAAACATTATGTAAATAAGACAATGTGAGAATTACTAGGAGTAGCATGTCTCCTCTTTTGGAGAAAAGTGTACTGGACCAGTCAGCCAAAATTAATACCAACCCTTCCAAATAACTGGCCACAGCTTTGGCGCTGATGCAGCCCTGAAGAGATAAAAGGTCGAGTACAAGTTGAGGATAGAAAGTTAAGAGTATAATGGCAAAGCAAAGCACAGCAAAGCCCCCCTGCTTATGGGCTTATGTAGATCAGTGTTCCCTCAGTAAAGGCTTCATATCAGCTTCAAATTAGCTGAGAGAGAAGGAGAGAGACAAAGAGCGGGAGAGCAGAGAGAGTGCTTAAGAGAGGGTTATTCAAAGTAGCTCCTATTGTGGCCACTGGCTATTCAGGGATTTGCCAAGATGCTGTTTTTTTATGCTCAGAGTCACTATTAATTAATTCTAGTGAGGAAAATATTGGAGGAATATTGAATTTGGAGTTGGTGCATATGACATGCTGGCAGAGATCTTACCATGTATTCTCATTAATCATTGTGTGAAGGTGGAACATGAATGTGAAAGGCTACAAACAGTCAAGTGAGCAGCAGTAGAGCAATCAAGCCAAAACTCAATGACAATACATATTTTTGGCTCGATGTATATTTGTGGTGTAATAACACTTTATTATGGGCTTGTTAACAGCAAAACTTAGTGAGTAACCATTAATAAAGCTTCTCACGTTATAAAGAGCAACCATCTCTGAAATTATAGATTGTGTAAATCAACACATAAAGACAATTATCCTGATAAATGTAGATACATTGTGAATTTATGGATTTGGGTCAGACACTCTGCAGCCTTTTTAAAGATGGAAAGTTATTTAACTAGCGGAGGGTTTTTCTGAGTAATCAGTGTAGTTCAAAAGCACTGACTGAAAGTATGAATGGGCATTGTATACATGACGTCACCCATAGGTTTGTGAAGAGCAGTTTTAAAGCTCAGAATATGTGGCGCTGGCAGCCACCATCTAAAAAGATGGCCAAAGATGTCGATCATCAGTGGAGGTGACGCGGGCTGAATGAAGCCTGGTTTTTGTACCAGGCTGCAAACACGTTTATTTCTGCTGTGAAGTTGGACATTTTAACATGGGGGCTTATGGAGATTGACTCGTCCTGTAGCCAGCCTCAAGTGGACGTTTGAGGAACTGCAGTTTTTGGCTCTTCCACACTGATTTCACTTAACAGCCACAGAGGTCGCCACTTGTAAAAAAGGCAGTGTCATGCTAGACGAGGACAAACAGCCACAGGAATTTGTCATACCTCCAAATAAACAAACAATTGAACTATTATTATCTATATTACCTGTTGTGTAGGGAGTAGTGAATGTGTGAACCATGGAGTGATTTCAGATACAGCCAGAGAAATAGTTTTACTGTGCTGGTTAGTCAATTTTATACTTTAGAGCACTGGACCTCAAACTGTGGTACAAGTACCACTGGTGGTATGTGACCTTCCTGTAGGAATCTCTGAAATGTTTCTTTTTAAATGAAATAACTAAAAACATATCAAACCATTTACAGAAAACTGAAGATGAAATTAAACTAGGGGATCACTGGAATTTGATTTAAGAAAGGATTGCTATGTGCTATGTAGGTGTAAATCATGTAGTGCACGCATACATCCAGGATTAGTTAAAATCTGGTGTGAGATAGTAAGCGAAGGGCGAAATGAAGGGTTGAAAAACTCAAAAAATTGCACCTCAAAACAGAAAATTAGGACTAGAATTATTCTTAGTAATAAACCTGCCTCCTGCGTGAACTGTCTGTAGCTGAACAGGGTCGGTCTACGCTGCTGGATTTCAATACTTGGAGAGACAAATATTTCTGAGGTGGTACGTGGTGTAAAAAATTTGAGAAACGGCGCTTTAGAGGCTGTTTGTCCTTGCTTTCAGTAATGTATTTATGCTAAGCTAAGCTAAATGGCTTCAGCTCCATATTTAGCATTCATTCTCATATAAGTGAGCGTCAGTCAGTCAATCTTGTCATCTAATTCTCTAACTCTTCGCAAAATCAATTAACCGTTACTAAAGCTATAGCTGCAACTTTGTATAAAGCAGGCCTAGTAATTACAAAAGGGAAGAATATAAAGGATTTCTCTGTGTGTGGCGTGTGTGTGTGTTTGTACCAGTCTGGATCTTAAACTGGGCCACCTCATCAGTCAGCAAATCATCTATAAACAATCTCAAACAGACAGAAGCCAAATTAAAATTTGGGTCTTAAATCATTACAACTGTGTGTGACAAGCTTGGACCTCTATGGGCATTGTGTGTGACTGTGTGTGTGTGTGTTTGAAGGTTTGTGTGCTGCCAACACGTCAGTTCTTCCTGTGTCTGGCCAAACACAACACTGGCATGGTAGCAAAATGGCCATAGCGAGCACCTGGCAGTGGCATCTATGAAGGGAACGCCAAGCTGAGGCAGCAAGAATCGAGTCTATGCATAAAAAGGTCACATCCTCACCTCTGCCCTACAGTCCACGCTGCCACACCACAGGCTAGACTGACAAATTAACACACCAACCATACATGCTAATATCAACCAATGTCGTCTAATCTTTCAAGAAGAAAAAAAGGAGCATCTGCCAGATGTACATTAGGAGAAGCAGCAGTCTCGGTCCCACTGAGCTCTGGCACCGATATCCAATCATATCGCAGACGTTTAGCATTATTCAAACTGATATGTTGAAATCCTTACTGTACGTTATGATGACATTTATACATTTCTTCTGGTTGCACCATAACGATTTAACTGTTTTCTGGGAAAGAGAAGGCACTGGTAGATATTATTGGTCAAATCCAGTTTTTCCACCATTCATCACAGGGGCAGGGGTAATTGTGGAGGGTACAGCCTATGGAACATTCCATCGAAAGGAGGAATGATGGGGGTGGTTAGATTCAGTATCGCTCCTGTGCTGGACAGCCTTCGAACTGTCCTCCATTAAGGCATGTGTTCTGATGAGTGATTCAGTGTGTCTATATTGGGCAGGAACTCGAAACAGTGACATGAAAACGCAGTTGGCAGCAGCTTCATAAATCCCACATCAGGCCCAGGGAAACCATAATCACCACTTTCGTTTTTCAGCCTTGTTTATTTCAGAGGCTGGGGTTACAATTAAGACCATTTGCCTTGCAATTACTGTGTTAAAAATAATAAAACAATTTCGGCCTACCTAAAATACCTGCATTTTGTGTAATGATTCAGGGCGTGCAAATTGAAATTGCAATGTTTGGACATTGTCAGAGAGCTGTGTGAAGCTGCCAGGGTGATAGAACTATGTTTATCTGGATGTTTGTCTGCTTCTGGATTGCTAGCACTTTGTCAGAATGCAGCCAAACCCTGGTCACAATTTCTGCCTGACCTTCACAGGATAATTTTAGCTGTGTGGATGTATAATGTCATGATTTACTGCAAGGATTAGTTTTTCAACAGCCACAACGTAACTGAGGAACGTCTCCCGAGAGCCAGTAAGTAAATTCCCTTGTCAGTAACCCACCCCCGCTACAAACAGCCCCCTCTCCTCCGCCCACATGCTCCCCACCACACCACTTACCCTAATTTTCCCAATAAAGTCACACAGCCCAGCCAATCTCTACCCTCAGGCCAGCATTTAGCCAGGGATGTACACAACACCGAGAGGGGCAGCTTGGTCACACAAACTTGCACATCTTCTCTGCTGAACTGTCCTCACTCCTCGTACATCAGGCCCACAGGAACAGGAAGTGCAGGTCATGTGATGATGGACACATGTCACTCGGATATGGCTCTTTGTGTTTGCATTTTCACAGAGCTGTATTAGTACATTATTTTCCTGCCATTCAAGTGTGCAGGAAGCTAGCATAAAGTCAGTTTGATGAGCCAGAGAAGGACTGCATATGTGTTTATGTGTAGAAGCCCAAAGTCTGCACCCGTTGGTGAGCTGACACAACAGATATGGCGATGCAAAACAATACGCTGGACTGTTTTGACCCTAAATATATTTATTAGCATCTGCTAATATGACTATATCATCTGCTGCTTGTGAAGTAGTCGATAAAGCTGTAGCTGTAGTTGGAAACATGTCATCAGTTAATAGCAAGGCCTGCATTTCACGCTGTTTGTAATTATGCTGCTGTTTGAACAGGCCCATGTCTCAAACACTGGTTTTTATGTTTCACACACTGAATATTGGTGTGCAGAAACGTGCTGAAAAGTCAGTAGTGTGCCGATAAAACACCCTGGAAGATGAGCGGCTATAGTACATGGTGTGGATAACAGGGTCGCTCTGTTGAAGCATTCTCCCTGAAAAACATCTGCCAATCTGGGCAGGAAGGCAGATTGATGACAGTGATGACTGATTCAAAACAGTAAAGTCATAAAAACAAAACAACACGAAAATCTGCAGAGCCAGGTGATGTTACTCTGTGGGTTTGTCACTACGAGCGACAGATTTGACATTACACTTTACGTTTTAACCATTCTTATTGCAGAACTATCGATAAGTGCAGCTTTAAGCGTGTGTCACAAGATGAAAGAACTATAGTTTCAGGAAAACATGAAAACCAAATATAACGTAATGTCTCCATACTTCCCCTTTACACCCATCCAACCTTTCCTCCACAGGTTTCCTTCCCCACAGCCCTCTGTTATCTTTATACTGCCTAAATCCATCCTCTCGTGTAACGACGTTTGGCACTGATGAGCACCACGGTGTGTGTGTGTGTGTGTGTGTGTGTGTGTGTGTGTGTGTGTGTGTGTGTGTGTGTTTGTGTGTGTGAGTGCAAGGGCAGCACGGACATGGATATCCGTGTTTCGTGTTTTTGATCCAGTTGTTGTGGAATCTTATTCAGACACATGTGCTGTTAAGATGAGAACTAGCGAGCCCATAAAAGTTGTGCGTCACATCCCACGCTAGGCAAGCCGTATAGGCACGAGGTCTGGCTGTGCCGTGCGGGGGAGAGCTTGCAGTGCACGGAAAGCTCATGTCTCACACCAAGCTCTGTGCTGCAGGCCCATGTACACTAATTAGACCTGATATACAGCCTGATGTGTGCTGATTGAAAGCAGGCTCATCTAACTCAGGACAGGGTCCTGTTGCACTGCTGTGGAACGCTGGAGGGTGTCATTTTATTTCCAGGCGCTGTTTTAAGGTCAGGTTCATGGTCTCAAGACAAATGTCTTTGGTAGTGATTTAGAGAGGGTAAACTGATGCAGATCTATGGGTATTATACACCAACGTATTGACGGGGTGAAAGGATGTAGCGGTTTGAGCTCTTGCAGGGATCTGCAGCTCACAACCAGCTGTCCATGTGGCGACAGCTTCAGCTTCACACAGAAATGAGTGGCATGCACCAGGCAGCACAGGCCACGGCACCGTGCCAACCATGCCAGGCACTCCCTCGGTGCCTCTTGCAACATGCACCCTGTGTTGGATGTGCTAGGCTATAGTGTCTTACTTGAGGAATGATAACAGAGAAACACTAAGCCCTCCATTGTTGTCTATTTGTGTATCTGAGTTTTTGTCAAACCTGAGCGAGCGAGTACATGCTTTTTTTTTTTTTTTAAGCTTCACTCTCCCTCATAAAATGTATCACTGGGGAGGTATTGAGATGGCAGGACAATTACCCAAAGAGCTGTTTTCACTGGAACAGCAATCAAGCATCTGGAAGACTCTGCCATCTTTAATCAAGCTTGCAGCCAAAGCTTTACTATTTTCTATTGAGACAGTTCATGCATTCATTGTTGTCAAGCAGATTCTCTGTTTAGGTGAGGGTTTCATTAGGAATGTTATTTAAGAGGATGTTATTTAAGGATGGATGGCAGAGCTACCCAATGGATCCAAGGCTCTTAGTGACTTCCAGCATGTTCACTTCAGGTTTATATAAATAAGAAAATGCTGGAACAGTTCAGCAAATCAGACCAGAGAACAGACATCCTTGTGATATTACAGCTGGTTTGCAATTACAGCTGAATTATAGATTAAGAAAACACGAGTTGTGTCAATGAAATAATGGCAGCCCATTGACAAAAAACGCCTTTAGCAGCCCATCACCTGGTGAAAGACCGAATTGTTATGTTTAACAGCATGCCAGTTTGAAAAGAACACAGCGAGCACACTGGGTTCATTTTTCCAACATTTGTCTTTGTAATGAACCGAAATTTTTCTTTGGGATGGGGGGACCTGCCAAATTTGAACGAAGCTTAAACAAATTGTGTTCCAATAACTTTTTCAATGAACCAGAGGTGATTTGACTTTCCTTCAACTCACACACTATTAGTCAAAATATCACATTTCTAATTCTTCTGTAAGGACTCTATGTACAATCGCTGAGTGTCCAGCAGAGTTGTTGACTTGACTGATGGTGGCCACAACGTAATAACACAGTCCGTCAAGTGTGGTTTTTTAATTCCTAATCATGCACGATGCTGCTAGCACTTGCCCAATACTTGCACACGGGTACACAGAAGGGACCAGTGTAGTATAATCCAAGCTGTGTTTAATGAACTAATGAAACATGTTTGTAGAAATACCATTTGTGCATTCAATTATTTCACCCACAGGCAGCATTTTGTAATGAAACCATTCATCTCGGATGAGGTTGTACCAACCTACATTTATGTGTCCTCAGCTCAAAATATGACAAGGAAATACATACATTAGCTTTCTTGTTGAGAAAATCTGTACTGCTCGCACATCTGGGCAGTAAATATGTAGCTCGAGCCAGCAGATGGTTAGATCAGCTTCATTTAAAGCCTGGAAATAGGGAAACAGCGAGCCTGGCTCTGGCCAAAAGTAACAAAATCTGTCCTCCAGCACCTCTTAGGCTCACTAACTAACAAGTGTTAAAGTAGCAAGTTGAATGTGTATGTAGTCATGAGCAGGACTATATGTTAGCAGGGTGCAGCGTAGCTTCTTCATTTAAATTCTGCAATGCATCGTGGGATAATATGTCTGAGACCAGATTCATAAATCTCGTGGTCTGATTCGTAGGCTTTCATACGGTTATAGAGACAGACAGAATATACAATGGAAGTGGGACGCATCCAAGCTCTGCTTTGCATACGACACACAGAGTCAGCCATCATAAACGCGTCCACCACAAATTATATTTTCATCTCATTATCTCCGCACTTCAGAATTGATTTTCTTTTTTTTTTTTTCAAATACCATACGATGTACCGAATGACATACGCTTGAAGCCAACTTAGAGACACAAGTCTGGTGTCAGGATATGCTGATTCAGCTATTCTTTATTACGCTGTGTTTGAAAAAGAGCAGGCTCTGTGTCTGACAGAGGATAAATGCAGCAGAGATGCCTGATGGGAGACTCTGGTTTGTCCTGTGATTTAGCTACCAGTTGGAACTTCTCACAGCGGCACTGATTCACTTATACAAGTCATTTCAGTAGCGCGAGCTGAAGCCAACAGTAATGATGAGTTGCAGTATGCCAACCACATGGTGGACGCTGCCTCACTAGTGGCCTCAGACCTCAGACTGTCTGTACAGAGATACACCTTGCTGTTTGAATGGTTGGGAATGGAGGAGTGTGCCAGAACTCCAGGGAGTTTTCACCCTTTAATCAAACTGACCTTCTTTTCTTTCTGCACATGCCCGGACAAACAACGCACGTATGGAAAGACGTATACGGACGACGTGGCACGTTCTAACTTTACCCCGCAGGTGAAGCAGTTTACATTGACTTGGACGCTGATTCTGTTTGTGTTGTTTTACTTTTTTCGTTTTTTTCGGTTCCCTCCATCCAAACTCTCGTCTTCCCGTCTCTCTCCTCCTCCTCCTCCTCCATCCCTTTTCTGTCTCCCACTTAAAGCTGCTTCTCCTCTCTGTTGACAGCTTTGCTCGGCTGAAAAAAAGAAGCAGAATTACTGAGTAAAAGGGAAAAAGAGAGCAAATAACAGCTCTTAGAATGTTTGGATTGTGAAACCAGAACATTAGTACAAACCATAATGGCTGGCCCAGAGAGCCCAGCGCCTCTCCAGAACTTCACTCTCACAGGCAATGATGTAACGCCAGCCATTTCATATGAAGCATTCGCTTGTTGCACTCCTCAAAGTCTATTTATACCTTCTTCGTCTACTCAAAATAAAGCAGCCTATGTTAGGCTGATGCCCTTTAAATAGCCTGTTTGTTTAAGCTGAGGGAATTAGAATACAACTTTATGGCGGTGATAGCTTACTATAATTCTGGAAAACTCTGAATTGCTTAACGCGTACAAATTAGAAAAAGATGTGAGCTATTTATCGCAAAAATCATGAAAAGAAGAACATTTAGTGTCAGAGGACCACGCCTGTTTGTGATGATGTCCTGTGCACAGATATCCATAAATGACTGAATTAATGGACATAAAATACATGTGACTCACTCGACTGGCAGGTACAACCTGCTGCGCTGTCCAGGATAGATACTTTTACTACTACAAAGTGTGTGTGTGTGTGTGTGTGTCTATGTCTGCATGTGTGTGTGTGTGTGGCACGTGTGTTTGTGGTGCCAACCAGGCCTCAGTGTATACTACGCAGCAGAATAAACAAGTCTGTCTGTGTTCACAGTCTGTAATTAAAGCCGTATAAAAGTGCACACGCATGCAGTAACAGCACACGTCATGGCCCTCAGCGGCTGTTTCCCTCAGCCCTCAGCATGGGCTTGACAACAGCTGACCTAAACCACCTATGGCTAACTTCTCCGCACAGACGTATATGAAACATAAAAATGTACTGGCTGGCTTGGGTTTAGCTGAATGCGCAGCATACATTAAACTCTGTGTAATAACATGCTGCCGCTCACAGCCACCCTCAGTCTAGTTTCGTCAAAGTTGAAATCACAGAGCAGTGCCCTGTATCAGCCACTGCAGGGAGATTTGATTGTATTGGCTTATTTCAAAGGGTAATCAGACCTCCCAATGGCTCCACAACCACCACCACGGCCATAAAACTAACCTAGACATGAGAAAAGACCGCATCATGCTGAATCCTGCCAGAGTTTGGCTTTAAACGTGGACAAACTCCGGTGGCCCATAATCCACCATGAGGTGAGCTCATCTAGGAGTCTGCCTCAAGACCTCGCAACTCAAAGATGACAGCTACCTGTGCTGTGTTGATTCTGATGGGAAATAAAATTAATTCTGGGGCAAACACGTCACATTTTCCTCCTAAAACATGACACAATGTTGGTATTTAAAGGGTCAATCAATGTTTTTTTTAGATCATTTCTGTGCTCACCAAGCCTGGTATACATCTACACGCTCAACAGAATGCGTAACGTAAACGGTTCATGTTGTCGTATATACTATATGTTACCACAAGTGGAAGAATATACATGCTGACATACACCCTGTATGTGTGTCAAATAGTTGGGAGCGTGCATCTGTGCATCTCGGCACATGGATGTGTCTGTGTGTTCATGCACAAGAGCTTGAGAGACTCTTCATTATAGTTTCTGACCAGATTTTGCCCTCTGGTGGCGCACTTTGGGCAGCACTGTTTTTGCATCCACCCCCTTGACAAGTGAAAAGCATCACTAACAGCTGCAGATAAATGATGACTTTTTTTTTTTTTAGTGTTGAAATGAAGAAACGTGCTCTGGATTAAAAGCACCTTTTTATAGCTTAAAACTGGAGACTTAATAGAAACATTCTACAATAAAACGTTGCAGGTTAGTAGCTCAAGTGAACGTCTGCTGCAGCCAAGCATTAAATGGAGGGTTGTTGAGAGGAGGAATGAATAGGTCTGCACTTAGTTGCGTGCGTGAGTGGGTATCCATGCATATATGTCCGTCCATGTGTGTGTGCGTCAGTCACCAAACAGATTCCCTTGGAGCCAGTGATGGTCCAGAAGTCCCACGCATTTCCCATGCTCACTCACACCAAGCAGTGAGTTCCACCGAACTCTCTCTTTCTCTCTCTCTCTCTCTCTCTCTCTCTGTCTCACTCTTCTCTCTTTCTCTCTCTCATTTTCACCCTGTCATGTCCTCTTCCCCTCTCCCTTTCATTCTCTCACTCCCGTCGTCACCATTGCCATTATCATCCCACTTTGTTTTCAGCTGATTTTCAGCCTGACCTCATCTCTGGGGGAGAATAATTACCAAAATGGGGACACCGTGTTTTAACAGTGATATTGAGGTCAACGACTTTCTCACGTTTGCTGGTCTGGTCTCCTTCTCTGACCTCCCTGTGCATACATCAGTCCATAGTGAGATTGCTTTAGGAGTAATCACTGTAATCTCTCACTGTCGGAGGAGTTGGCGGGGCACCCACCGTGCACTGCGTCTTGGAACATTGTGTCCATGCAGTGCTAGATGTTAAAGAGTGGTGATTGTGGAGAATGTGGCATGGTTTTGCAGAATGTCAGCCTATTAAGTTCAGCCATGCCAAAGCTATATTTGTGTTCCAAATGCTCTGCTGAATTGCAAAGTAGAATGTACTGTACATTTTTTCACATGAAAACACAAGAAATGGCTTCACTTTGCAAAGAATTAAATATCTATATATGTATATACACTTAGCCGTTGCAGTGGTCTGAGTTTTTATCCGTGTGTGCAGTCTACTAAGTGGCCACATGCAGGTTTCATTAGTGTGACCTGGTTAGGGGACGGTGTTGGAGCAGGTGGTCAGTGGATATTGCAGAGAGATGTGGACCCCGAGCGAGTAAAGCACAGGGCTAACAGGAGCTGCGCTGGTATTCCACTCACCTTGAGCATGCAAAACACTATCCCTGTGGAAGCTGCATGAGGCGTTGGGGGGAAGGGGTCGAACTTTTCTTCCCTGCCTGGACATAGATCACATAACTGGGCCAGCATGGGACTGAGCTTGCCTCAGCTGTGTGGAGGTAAACCGCTAGAAAAACTGAACTCATAAACATTCACATGGTGCAGTGATGTGTGAATAAACCCAGTGTCTGTGTCTTTATTGATTTTAGTCTTTAATCACAGGAAATTAACACAGAGAAGTGATCAAATCAATAGCTACCGTCCAATTTTAGTGCAGCTTTAATTAAATCAGACACATGCATAAATCCACACCCATCACTACCCTATTCATTCCTCAGTAACACCCATCACTGCCCCTATGTGTCAGTTTGAAGGAGCAGCATTCAGGGAATGTAACTCATGTCGTACGTGCCTCGAGGTTGCCACAGAAATTAAGCACATAGGTGTAAAGAAATGCCAGTCAGCCTCTCCATGGCTCCTTCAGTCCACCTCCTGGCAGTGTGCTGGCAAGGCCCAGGGCCCAGGAATGCTGTGCCCATCTGTCAACACGGAGCTGCCTTCCCTGGCAGATGCCACAGAGAGGATTTTTGTAACCTGGCCCTGGGTGGATTTCATAACCTGGCCTGGCAGTATAGCAGAGGGCTTCAGGACTGCAGGAAGATTATGTGCTAGCATAAGATGGAGCTGCATACGTGAGTGTGTGTATGTGTGTGTCCTACAGAAAGTGGGTTGGACTCGAGGCTGATAAAAAAAAAAAAAGTTTACTTCTGTTGAATTTATTGAGCTATCATCTAACAAATATCTAACATCTACTTGTGCTGCACTCCTCCACTCACTCCTCCACTCACTTTCTCTCTGCTCATCTCTCTGTCCTGCCCTCTCCTCCTTCACCTTCTCCTCCCCCTCTCATATCTCTTCCCACCACTCCTGCTCTGCTCCCGTAGCTCTGATATTTATAATGAATGGTGTTCTCTATGTGGGGCCTGAAGTGTGTGTGGCGGAGCCAAAGGGAGCGCCACCT
Organism: Protonibea diacanthus; assembly: GCA_028641955.1. Classification (NCBI taxonomy): domain Eukaryota; kingdom Metazoa; phylum Chordata; class Actinopteri; family Sciaenidae; genus Protonibea; species Protonibea diacanthus. The sequence goes on from CM053980.1 coordinate 19,240,044, forward strand.
GAGTGATGATTCTGTCTGCCCAAGTCTCTCTCAACCTCTCTTTCTCTCTCTCTCTCTCTCTCTCTCTCACACACACACACACATACACACACACGCCTGACCTGTTGGGAACACAGGGTCTTGCTGTATCAGGCCTCTGTGGCAGGGGCAATTAGAAAGGTCCAGGCGGAGCACAAGCTCTCTTCTCATACTGTCCCCATTAGAGATGGAGAGACAGGCAGTGATGAAAGACAGGAAGAGGACACACATTAACACGTTCTCTCTCTCTCTCTCTCTCTCTCTCTCACACACACACACACACACACACACACATACACACACGCGCGGTGCCCGTACAGTAACCTTACGCAACCCTTTGCTCGCTAAGGTGACTTGGTGGCTCTCACAGCACAGTGCGTTATAATTAGCTCTCCTTTTAAATTCCTCAGCCGTATTTTGACCTGCTCAACAGACTTCTCAGCGAGTGCCAGAGACTGGGGTCAAGCCATCATGTTGGTGTCCCTGAAGTCCACTGTCAAGTACTGAAAGTAATGGGCTGAAGTTGGATGAAGCAGTGTCTGAGCCTGTCCAGCTACAACCTCTGTGCCAAGATGACGACACAATGATGGATGCTCCAAACGCTGCAGAACCTGCCACATAATTAGAAGTGATGATAATGGATTCAGAGCCACTGAAAGAGGTGTGTGTGTGTGTGTGTGTGTGTGTGTGTGTGTGTGTGTGTGTGTGTCCGCCATTATTTTTGCACAGGAAGCAGTCATCATGATGCCAATGACTTGGTGGCCTCACCGTACGTCACACAGCTGACAGTTTGTCTGTGTGTCAGGACCTGATGGGCGGCAAAGGGCTCATCCTTGACCAAGAGACGTGCACAGAGACCAGTGCAGTTTCCACGCCGCCTTTGTCTCCACATGAATTATCCATCAGGCCCAAGTGTGGTAATCAAGATGCTCCGGCAAGCCTTATTACAATGTTGGTCATTTAGCCTATTAGCAACGCTCTTACCTCATTTCTTGGTCAACTCCAATTGCATGGAAAACAGAGCAGTCAGCATGTTAAATGGGCTCAGGGATAGCTGGGTGAATTAAGGGCCATAAAGCGACGGCAGCTGATACAGCACAAGCAGGCCCGCGGTATGATGAGCTCATGAAAACTAATATTTAAAGAGGGGACAAAGGAGGACGTCGAGCTACACTGTATATTTACAAATAGGCTGAGCATTAGGGAAATTACATAGCTCCTAACACACCAGTCAAGCATAATTTATAGTTGAAAAGGTCCAATGAACGGATCAGATAAACACACTTCTAAAGAAACAAAACCTGCTGTTGATGTGGCGTTGAAAGGATTTCTCCCGAAGGACCTGGAAATGGTAAAAATGTCTGTTTTCTACAATCTGATTTAATTATAAGTGATGATAAAATATTCAGGCATGTTTCTTTAATACAAAAAGACATGATTAGTTTGATGTGAAAGTTAGTAAAACGACTGTGTGATGCTGCCCTCCTCTGGTCACTTTGTGTACTAAAACAACAAAAGCCCACATACATGGTGGCACAGTGGATTGTCCTCATCGGGGGCACAGGGGGGGGGGAGATGGAGCCTATCCCAGCTGACTTTGGGCGAGAGGCGGGACACACCCTGGACAACTCGCCTGTTCGTCACACTTCACAACTACAGACAGTTTAGAGTCACCAATGAACCTACGAAGGAGGGAGAACATGCAAACACCACACAGAAAGGACGCAGCAGAGGTCCGAACCAGGAACCTTCTTGCTGTGAGGTGACAGTGCTGATAGTAATAACAAATATGTTAATAGACGAACAAAGTAGTATTCTGAGATGGATACAATACCAGCAGGACTAAAGAAATCCTGGTTGTCATGATGTATAAAGTTGAGGGACTTTTCTAAAGTCAGAGAAAATAACCCAGGTGACATCATCTGGGTAATATCGGGGTTGTGTTTGACACTTGTGCCTTGATTGTTTCCCCTTTTTTTGTAAGTCGTTTTGGATAAAAAAGCATCTCTTGTGACCCAGAAGTTGATCTGATCCACCAGTCTCAGTTTGTTCATACCAGAGCAGCGACTGGGGTTCCTACAGGAGAGATGATCTTTTATTAGACTGACACCCTTTGAGTAAAAACTGTCACATCTGGTTGGAGTGCTTTGACACTTCATGATCATGACGCTGCAGGTTTATAGCAGGACAGATAAAGGTTGGGCATCAAACTTTTGACGTGAATTTGTCTCTGATTTATCGTGGACGGGCTGGAAAACATGCTCTTGAGCAGGAAATGTAGCATCAAGTCATTTTAAAACTTGACTCATACTAAGGAATAAAATTCAGGATATGTCGGCCTCTACTGCTGCAACTTTGTCTTCTAGCTTTATGAAAGTACAATACTTAATCACTGGAGTACCCCTTTAAATCCTTTAATCCTTTTTTCATAGCCAGTTTGCATATGTCAACAGGGCACAACCTGTCCCTTAAAATCCATTCATCAGCTCATAAGCTACAATACAGCAGTATCTTACCACTGACCTCAGACATCAGCTGTAGACAAAACTAAAGCAGGCACAGGGTAAGAAGCATCCTCTTATGTCCCCCGGGGGCCCTAACACCACCTTGAACTCAGCGGAAGAGTGTGTGAAGCCTTGCCAAGCCTGTGAACATGACCTCGGGAGTGTGTGTGTGTGTGTGTGTGAGGGCTGGTAGAGGAGGCAGAGGATGGAGGGTAGATGAAGGGGATGTTGCTCCGTTCCATCACAGACAAGACAAATGATGCACAGACAGATGGCACTCGACATCGCTGCCATGTTCGGTTTAGTTTCCAGTTACACACTGACTCCGGATCAGCGGATGCTTATTTCACACGATAAATGATACACTCAGTGACCACAGAGCAATCTTTGCCACAACAGGACCTCCACCTCGATCACTGTTATAATAAACATCCACGCTGTTATAATTAAGAAAGCAAATGTTCAGTAGATTCAAGTAAAGTTTGGGTACGTTCTTGCAACAGCCACATGGTGGTGGTGTAACTCAAAGTGGAGTGGTGGAGCCAGTGAGCCACAGATGTAACAGATCAGCCAGTAAACCACATCAGTCATGTCTAAATAGAAGTCAGTTCATGATATTTCCACCACAGTTACTTGTATTATATGAGTATTATATGAAACATCCAGAGGTGGAGACACGGCGTGAGAATGCAGTTGCCAGGGCCTGACTGTGGACTGAAAGCAAACTGGACAGTATCAACTATTAACCGATGCGTGAGGAAATAAGAAAGTATCATGTGAAATATGATATGTGATGAACACTTGAAAAAGAAGGACGGAAAAAACACAGGTGGTGATATGGATTTACAATATATATCGGGCTACATGCAGGTCACACAAGAGCTGTGATGTTACAATGATGGGAATCAGATAAAGGTTTGATTTTAAAGGTGATCCAATCCACGTCCAGTCAGTATAAAAATTAACTTTGTATTACTGTTAAGATGTACGTCAAGAAGAAGCTGCTTAAATTATAGCAGGTAATCTGCATTTTTGTTTAAACTATGAAACCCATTTTGTTTTGATTTAACGATGGATTACTATTAATTATTAATAATTACTGTGCAGGAACAAAACTGACTCATACCCTCAGATCTGTGTAGGTTTTTCAGTCACACATCAGATTCTCTGTAGACGTAACTCTATGTCACATCAGACAACTCATTCAACAAGACATCCCATTTTTTAAAATTCATATTATTCCAATCTTTGACTATTTTAGGATTATATATTCACATTTTCTTTGTTTCTTTCTTTATATATATTTTTTCTGCATTTCAGCATAGCTCCCATTTGGACTCTCAGACATAAAAAAAAAAAAAAATCAGTCTGAAGCATCGTATTTGTTCATAAGTTTGCACTGACTATTCTACATGTGAAAGTGATTCATTTATTTTGTTAAATTGTTGGATTCTCCTCATTATATTCTCATTTTGTTAGTGTCAGAGTTTAAAGCTAGAAAAAAAAGTTGTCTGGAAGAAAATCTGTACAATAAACAATAAACTTCTTCACACCTGAAATCAGGCGTTGTGTTGTATGTTTGTATGATTTGATGTTTGACTTACGTACAGTGTGAACTTGTTGTGTTAGGATTCTTCTTTTTCTTTCCATGAAGTTTCCATTTGACTGAAAAAAAACAAAATGCAATACAATCATATTGTCCACCATCTATTAAAACTTTCTAATGTTGGCTAGATTACTTTTACAGATTTCTCATATCTAGATTATTGTCTCGTGACTCTTGATATATCCAAAACAACGCACTGGTTGCTAATGAAGTTTTTACGGATTTCAACATCACAGGTCTTGTAACTCTGGATGAACCCGCGGTGTGTTGTAAGATCCTCAAACAGGCTCTTCTGGCTGTCCTGGGTTCCAGATTAGAGGCATCAGAAATGAGCTTCTTCTTTTCGAGCCTTTAGACTTTGGCAGAGCGTACATGATCAGAGTAGTTCACTGCGCGAACTTTCTCTTTCTAAATTTGTGAAGTAAAAATGTTTTTTCCTCAATTTCACTTCATTCTAATGGGTCTTACTGCCTTATGCATGAACATATTTTTGTATTTGTATGTCTGCATGTGAACATTTATGTGTGTTGGTGTTTATATGTAGAAATGTAAACCGACCGGCCACTTTATTAGCTACACTTGTACTGTACAAACCACTGTGATCCAATACAGCAATCATAATGCCATCAATTCTACTTTCATGAAATTTATAATGTTTCAGTTTTTCTGGATGGTGTCAATATTCATTTAACTATTATGTTTACTACTCGTGTTAAATTGGACTGCATTATATTGAGAGGTATACATACACGAGAGGGCCACAAAATTACAAATGCCTTTCAATAAATGAACTCCTGTACAACAACAGCATCCACTAAGACCTCAATAATAAACATTAAGTAAGAATGTTCTCTCTCTCTGACTTTGTCAACAGAAACTGAAACATTATAAGCTTTGTAAAAGTTAAGAATTTATGTCAGAGTTGTTGTGTTGGGTCACATTGGAGTGTATGAGTGTAACTAATGAAGCGGCCGGTCAGTGTATGTGTGCATAGATGCAGTTGAATATTTATATAGGTGGATCACAAATAGTTAATCACACATATGTCAGGCTTCTTTTCTAATGCTTTTAATGTTTTAGTTTTTATTTTATAGTTTGATTGTACCTACATGTAGTCTACTAATGTATGAGAGCTAAACACTTTGAGACACTTTATTTTATGTATATCTTTATTTTAACATTTCATAAGACTTTCTTTATTTTCATTTATTTTAAAAATCCAACATTTTAAGGGAAATGTTGGATTTTTTTTTTTTACTCATTTCTGACATAAAGTTACTTACTTTGCCATTTAAAATGACATAATCACATATAATAGTATATGTGTCATAAAACAGTGGCTATAACAAGCCACTAGTAAATTATGTGGTTGCACTGAAACGTTAACGTCCAGCGAATACAAAGTCCTGAGAGCAGGAGCTGTGATTTAGTTGGCCTTTTATCGACCACTGCAGCGCACTGACATGCCGAACATGACGAGACTAAACAGCTTTTGTGGAGAAAGTGCAAAATGTTTGCTATGTCATTCTTAACCGGATTACTATCCTAATGGGGCCTCTTGTATCCTAATGAGTCTACTCGCTAAACAGTTAATGGATCTAAATCACCAAATAGGCCTCCGGGTCAGAGAATAGCAGCTCATTTCTGAGCTGCGCTTTGCGCCACCAGGAACTTTTAGGCAGGAGACAAAAATTTTAATTTGGGTCACACGCACACGCGCACATGCATGGTGCGCACGGAGAGGCTCCTCACTCCGACACGCAACCCTCAAAATACCCACGCGTTCGTGCAGCGGAAGTTTTTAAGCAGCCTTATCTGAAGCTTTATCTGAGTTGGAGATGTGCTGCAGAAAGACGGGTCAAAGGGGACCGCAGGGCTGCTGCAGGACGAAGCATTAGGGATATGAAACACATGCCAGACCTGTCATGTTCAATTTACAGTTGACTCGATGGTTTACTATCTGCTAGAACTGAAGACGTGCGTAATTTGGTGGACGATTCATCATCTCGCAGGTTAAATCGTTTGAATTTTGAATTTCTTTTTTTTGTGTGTGCAAAACCAGAGAGGAATAAAAACATTACACTCAAAACGCGCCTGTGAGCCAGTGAGAATCAATCATGAAGAAAACATTTTCTCATGTCTTCTGCCCTCCACTCCCCTCCCCATCCAACCTCACCCGCGTTTACTTTATTTCGCCAATTATTACAGCAAGAGCCGGGCCAGTGTTGACTCTCACTGCGCCTGAGAAAGATTTTACGACCATTCATCAGCTCGCGAGGCGCACAAATAGTCTTTAAAACTATAAACACCATCCCTAGGTCGGAGACAGGGGGACCCATTTACCCCGTGGCTGTGCTAAACGCTGAAGATAAAACAAACGATAATACTGTCTGTCTCCTGTGACCGTCTCCACAGGCATTAATAGCAGGTTTAGTGCCAACCGAACGGGGGGAAACACATGCGGGGTGTGCGTCATTATGCGCAGTTGTCTCGGTTTTTACTGCTGTCCGGTGAAATGATTTGCACTTTGTTATTATTAACCTATAAATAACTGATTGTGTGCTTAATTTACACCATTTCGTGTATTTATGTTAAAGAGTGCACACCTGAGGTGAAAGGAGCGAACTTTACGCGGATTTCTCGTCTTGGAATTGAACAATAAAATCTTAAATACGCATAAATGCGGCTGCTTCATTGATTAAAACTTAGGTGTCATATATGACACATCTTTAGGATAACGTGGCCTGCAGCGTGGGTGGGAGAGTATGTGTGTGTGTGTGTGTGTGTGTGTGAGTGTGTGTGCAGGTTTGTTGTCATCTGTTATCACGTCCTGATAACGCAGACAGTGGCTCCAGAATCTCTTGGAGGTGGGGGGCAGACAGCAGAGTGTGTCGCTCCTGGTTTCAGGTTCCGCGGTTCAGGGACCCAACCTGTTGTCTGCAGCTCATGTCTGCTCCGTTTCCCGTCGGATGGAGGAGACGGGCTGTCACCCCAAACATGCGCACGCGCAAGCCTGGGCTTATCAACCACATTCATCTCTGTTAATCCCCCTCTATAACCTAAATAATACAAGTTTGGCCGCCATATACAGATTTTTTTTTTTGATTTACACAAAGTTAGACAAATTATTTCTCTCGGTAGCTACTTGAAGATATGTGTAAACATCCGTCCAAACGCTGCGCTTGAAGAATTAACTTGAAAAACGCGTTTGCATTGTGCGCAATGACCAACTGCATTGGTAAGAAAAAAAAAACAATTTAGTTATTTGTTTAGTTTGACTGAATTTATGAACTTCCATCAAGAAAATGATCTAAAACTATATTTCTTTGGTGCTTTGGAAAGACATTTCTCAGACAATGAGCACAGGGATGGTTGTGTATATGTGCAGTGATTAAACACACATACAGGCCTAAAAGCAACATCAACCCTAGACATCACTTTACGTCATGAAATGGGAGTACCAGTGGCTCCACACAGAGGGTCCCACTGGCTCCCTCCTACCCTCCTTCCCTCCCTCTCCTACCCTGCGTCACCGGGAGGAGAGGGAGGCCAAGAAAAAAAAAGTTTGGAGACAGAGGTTGACATTCAAAATGCACACTTCACTCAAGATCAGTCTGCTATACCAAACTAATACTTAAATCCAGTAAATATTACCAGGAAGGAGAGAGAGTTTGTTGACGTCTTTTTCGTTGCCTCCATATGACAGGTTAATAGGTTACTTTTGGAGTTCTTGGCAATGTTTCCCAGCCCCAGCACGTCCACTCCCTTCTCTGTAAAGGATATATTAAACTTGGAGCAGAGTCATGACGTTATGGTGTCTTCTCTGGACGTCTCTTCTCGTATGGACTGCTGCACGGTGCCGACCTCCTCCTCCTCTTCTTCTTCCTCCTCCTCCTCCTCATCCTGCATGCTGGCCCGCCTGAAGCAGGAGCCTCTCCGGGACATGTCGTCCGCCGCCTCGCTGTTTGGAGAAGACCCCCACGACTCCAGAGCCGGCAGAGGCAATGCACTCAGCTTTGCTACTGCCTTTTATGGGAAATCACTCATGGAGATGGATTTAGTTAGGGATGGGAAATCCGACGCGTTTGAGGGGAAACGCAGAAAAGGTGAGAGGACGAAATTCTTGTTTTGTAGGCCCTGTGCAAAATGAGGCCTACAGACTCATGATGTCTGCTCTGTGCAAAACGCAAGAGAGAAAAACACTGAAGCAACATGCAAAAAAAAAAATTCAGTCAGGCTTTGGATTAAAAAATAAATAAATAAATAAAACAAATCTATAGTTGAGTTGATGGTCAGCATTTTTTCTGTAGGCCTGCTAGACTTTTTAAAGATTTATGAAGTGAAAAAACAAGACAAAACAAGTTGCATTATCAAATGTAATACCGTCTAAATTAAGTTATTCAACAATGTGTCACGTGTAAACATGTCCAAATTATATGTTGTCCAGGGCCTACAGTGTATGCATCATAGGTGGGCAATTAAATCATCAGCCCAGGCAGAAGATGCAATCAAATAACCATGTTATAGAATATAATGCATGATATATGATTTCTATTATTATTATTATTGTTAGACTGTCAAAAAAAAATATCTAGCCCTGTGTTAAGAAGTCAAATATACAGCTAAATCTGTGTATTTTTTTAATCCTTTTTTTCTGTCTGTAATCAGAGGAGTTCAGTCCTCCGACCGAGCCTGTGGAGGACATAAAAACCGAAGACCCGGACCGACCAAAGCCACGGAGACGCAGGAAGCCGCGCGTCCTCTTCTCCCAGGCGCAGGTGTACGAGCTGGAGCGTCGCTTCAAGCAGCAGAGGTACCTGTCCGCCCCGGAGAGAGACCACCTGGCCGGCGTGCTCAAACTCACCCCGACCCAGGTGAAGATCTGGTTCCAGAACAGGAGGTACAAGTGCAAGCGGCAGAGGCAGGACCAGAGCCTGGAGATGGTGTCCCTGCCGCCGCCCAGGAGGGTGTCGGTGCCGGTGCTGGTGAGAGATGGGAAGCCTTGCCTGGCGGCAGACACAGCCACCTACAACCCCTCCTACAGCATGGGGCACATCAACCATTTCTCTTATAACAACTATCCAGCTTTCAGTAACTACACCAGCCCCGGCTGCAACACAAACTATGCCTGTAATTATCCTACAGCCACAATGCAAACTATGCAAGGATCCTCCAACAGCGGGAATTACATGAACTTTGGGGTAGGGGACCTGAATAATGTGCAGAACACGTTTTCCTCCAGTAATGGGGTGTCTTCGTTACATGGCATTAGGACGTGGTAAAGAAAATATCAAATACTCGTGTTACCTTTTCAGTTTAGCGGAGTTGTTTTCTGACTGCATGATTATTATTATTATTATTTTTTAAATGTGTCAAGACTTTGCGGAGTTTGTGTAACTTCTCTTATATTTAATAACTGACTTTTAGTAGTTTGTCGTTTTATGCTTTACGCACCAGTTTTTGTCTAACAGTCTACATTTTTATTTATTCTCGGGACGTTAGCGCACAGACGTGTAATGAAAACTAAGACAATAAAAAAAAAGGGCAAAACACATCCATTAACTGTTATTTTAAATCTCAAATTTTTATTTTATAATTTAATTTGATTAAATTTCTCTTTTTTTGACACTATGTCTCGGGATGGATTGCTAAATATTTTTTCAGTGGCCGACTATGAAAAAGTACAACCTAACTGCATCAATTTAGGCCATGGGAAATCAATATTCTGTACAGGCTATAATAATTATTATTATTATTTCTTAATATTTCTGACACCATTTAATTCAAATTATTTAAAGTTGTTTAATGTAATAATTGGCCCTGACTCAATCCATACATTAAAAATTAATCAGAAAAACAACAATATAAGACAGATATGAAGTCGACAGTATGTAATAGTGAACTATAATTATGATAATATATAATCCTTGCTTCAGGGTCACATAATAGTTCAACTGGTTGTACAGTAGATCAACATAAAGGACCTAAACATTTGTACAACCCTCATATGGTTTGTGTCTGGTTAAATTGTTCAAGTGGCTATTAGGAAGCTTCCTTCAATGTGCTTAAACAAGGTTAAAAGGTTGCTACAAGTTTACACATTTTACAACCCGCTGTCAGCCACATGTACACGACACACACTTGGTTAAAGTTGCTGGGACGTGGACGGCTGTGAGCCGTGACCTTGACCTCTATTACAGGCATTTAAAATCTTTCCTCTGATTTAAACTACAAACTTTGCTTTGATATTCTTTGATTTCATTTTATTGTGTGTGCAACCATTTTCTATACAGTTTGTCAAAAGCCATCCTGAACGATGACAATATATTCTCTGTAAATATGAGGACAAATTCAAGATGTTACCTGATCCAAGATATGCGTATATATTTTTGGACAGTATATTTGATTATTAAAAACTCCCTTTTTGAAACTATCAAGTCACTACTGTGTTTCATTTGAGGACTGATAAAGTCTAACTGGATTCATGATGAACGTGCACAGATAATCTTCCTAACCTTTAGATATATAACTAAACTTCAGCTGAAGAAGTTAACACATGAATGCAGCGTTGGAGAGACTTTGTCTGGTTCCTGTGTTTACGCCATCAGTCTGCTGAGACCCGAGGCCACTTGTCCAGATACGAATCCAAACACTTGATTGACACTATCGCGGTGCTAAATGCAAGAATAGTCCAATTTGCTTGACAGAGAGCCAGAGCTCTTGTCTAAGTGTGCAGTTATACGAACAGGCTAGGAACTGGCTCTGCGCAACTGCCACCACTTTACATGAGTAAGAGATGCTTAGGCATCTCTCAGGTCTCTCCACACATGCTCTGTTGTCTTCTATCTTGTTTTAAACAATACACACCCCCTCCCCATGCACACATATATGAGAAACATATCAAATGTTAAGCCAGAAGACTTTGTATTTATTGATAATCAATACTGACAAACATTTACATATATTAAACAAAATGGCAATGCCAGGCAGTTGCAGATAGGGTAGCAAGGTCATGTAGCTCCTCTGGCCACCCTCTCCTTTGAGGTGTTGAAAAGGCAACGTCAGATAACAGCGCCACACAAACCTAAAAATATCCCCCTTTGCCCTCCACCCACACTGGAAAAGGGAGAGGGAAACGGGTCGGAATAATCTGCTTTTCCGGGTCTTATCTGAAGAAAGGCAGGGATGCATGCTGCTCTATCTCTGCCAGTGTGATCACTGCCACTGCTTTTCTGAGCTTTTCTGCTCCGCTGCTGACCAGAGCCAAGCTAAGACAGGCAGAGATGGAAGGGAAGAGTGCGCACTCTTTATTTGAGAATGTTTTTCTTCTTCTTTTGGTTTGCATGCTAACTGAATAAAACAACCGGGACAGAGTGCACGTATATATAAACTAAAGCACGGTATTCGGCAAGTGAGACAAAAATAGCCAGGTGTTAAAAGCCATTTCAATATCGTGTTCCCCCCAAAAAAACATTAAATCATTATAATGCTGTAATAAATTAAACCTTTCAGAAATTAAACAGTACATTGTTATAAATAACAATTACACAAAATGCGCGTACACCTTTGACACAGTGACTTAACGATACCAAGTTAAAACACCAGCTAGTGAGGAAATAGTCCCCTTTCTGTCATGTTCCTATGATATGCATCCTTAATATTGTGACATTTAATGCTACTATTAAATTATAGTAATTATTAATATTGTATACTCCTATAAAACTGTTTTAATGGCATGCATGCCAATAAAAGTTTGTAGAACTGGCATGAAAAGTGCACTTGTTTTGTGATTATCAGATTTTTTTTTTTTTTTATATTATTTTTCTTTGGCATTTTCCATCTCTATGAACCCACCCCTCACTGCATGTGTGTTTGTGAGAAACATGAAAACAAAAACCATATCTTCTACAGGAATGTAGAAAAGATTAATATACGTCAATGCAATGCACAGCATTACTGTCACGCTAACTAACTTAAGATGGTTGCCTCTCTTTTTTTTTTTTTTTCCAGAAGAATGAAATATTCCCTTTGGCTGATAAGTCCAACACTGCATGGATATACAGGTGTGTAGTTGTATCTTCCCCTCTGTGGACAATATTTCACACTCAACAGAGTGAGCAGCCCACATTCCACCGAGCACACCCGTGTGTAATGTGTGTGTGTGTGTGTGTAACATGACACGCAGCATTCAGAGTTGTTTAAATCATTTGCGCTGACCGTGGAAAGTACTGCATGTGGAAACGGGAGAGTTCTCCAGAAGGTACCTGGTCTACAGGAAGGGGAAGAGTCTCTTCTTAAGGATGTAGAGAACTGTGGCGAGGAAGAGGGCGAGCGCCAGGAAGATGAGCAGTTTATCGGTGAGCTCTCTGCGGTTATACTTGGTGATGAGTTTCCTCCCGAGCTGGATGGTCCCCGTCATGGTCTTAAATTCGTCGTTGGTCTCTTGGATTGTCCTTGAGGAGGTTGCTTCAAAGAGAAGAGGAGACGGTTTTCAACACAAGGTCAACAAAGCTAAGAGGACAATTTAAGTATGTGGCATATACCCACGGTATAAAAAAATATTTCAATTAACACACTCTCTCTAACCTAGTGACGTCATGGTCTCCTCGCTCTGCTGAACCTGCTGCGCCATCATCCGGCTGATGCTCATAAGATTCTCTGTAATGTCACTGGTTGTCTGAGCCAGTCCCTCTTTGGTCATCTTCCTGAGAAAGACATACAAAACAAGAGTGATACAACAGATATATATATGTCCTACTGCTGGGAAATTGTATCCTATAAAAAGGACTGAAAGGTACAAAAGCAATGTCTTAAAGATTTAGCGTGTTTGCCTCTCATTTATGAGACTATGTGTCAGCTCACCTCTGCCTCACAGCACTATCTTCACCATTAAGAAGTGCCTGCTTTTCCGTATTGTCTATGGACAGTTTGCTGGCCAGGTTGGCTTTCCTCCAAACTGTTTGGTTACTGTAAAAATGGCCGTAAACAAAACAACAAAAAGAAACAAGCATGTTGAAGCAGGCGATGGTCATCTTGTGAAACAAAATACACCATAGTTCACATTTCTAACAGTCAGGGAATGGTAGAATATTTACATCTAAGGAAATTACCTCAGCATCTGTTTTTTGTGTCCTTCGACCTGACTAATCATAGCTTGCTTGTCCGACTCTTTGTCCTGCTCCATAGCCATCTGCTCTAAATCCTGTCAAAGAAACAAAATGGCACACATATTTTCTGAGCCACCTACAGTATTATCACAGAGCCAAGTGCAAGTGGTTGATACGCAGCCTATAATGAGGTTCTGTCACGTTTGCAGAGATACTCGCAAGTAGCGTTTCTTACCTGAATCCGCAGTCTGAGATTTTGGAAACTCTTTTTCACATCTGCGTTCAGCTCTGTCAGCTTGCTCTGAGGGCCTGTGCACTCAGTAATATCCTGGTAAAGACATGAAAACATGGATGAGATGACACACACCTCCTGTATCACTGTTAGGCAAAGTTAGCGGTATCAACATGTGGCTCTCATATGTATATGTATATATGGACGGGAAACGTTCAGACAGTTTGAGCTGTTCTCACAGGATGAACTACCACTGGAGCTCACTGTGAGTACGAGGTGCACGATTATGTCAAGTGGGAATAATGTGCTAAAAACAAAGCAGCATTAGGCAATGCAATGACTCCCTTCATCTGCGATTAATCTGTCAAACATTCTTCATTTATCATCCACAAAATGTCAGAATATTGTGACAAAGAGGTCGATAAATCCCTTGTATTTTCTGATGATCAGGTACTGAATGTTAGGTCGCATAAAAACAAAGAAAAGAGAAGAAATCTTTAGAATTAAGCTTAAAAATTACTTGATCCATCAATTAATCATCAAAATACCGCCACATCTAAGTTTTTGCAATAGGATAATCAATTAACTTTAGTACTAAGTGAAGTCAATCAGTTATAAAGCGAGCAACTCCATAAACTCAACTCAACATATTGTACAACAGTTCACATCCCCTATGTGACCTACTGATCAAGCAGTGGAGAATATTCAGTCAAAGACTCCTGCAACTCCACTGTAAAAAAAAGAACCGCTACAGGGAAGTCATTCCTGCCCACTGCAATAACACTTGATTTATAATGCACATTATTTGCACAAACTTACAGTGCAGAGTCATATGTATATTTATATTTTGTATATTTATTTATTTCTACACAGATTTCTCTTAGACTTCTATAATTGTATTAATACTGTAGCCAAATGAACTTTACTATATCACGCCTGTTTTGTAATACATGTAACTGCAGCTGTAACACCAGAATTTCCCTTCAGGGATCTATCCCTCTGTCTGTCTGTCTGTCTATATTCTAAAAGAAACTATGCAAAGGGTAAATAAAATTGGTAATTGGGGGGAAAACGTGATAGATAATGGTTATATGAGCGAACGCCACCTTTCTTTAAACCATTTTATACATACTGCTAGTCCAGTTTTCATTTCCCTTTATATTAAATTACCGTAACTTGTCGTTACTTAACAGGATTTTCTTTTTTTTACTGAGACAAAGATTAGTCAAATCACTTTCACTTCACTGGTAGCGGCATCTTGAGAGAGCAGTGTTTCGATTTAACGAGCGACCGTGTTAATTGGTCCCCGTCAGCCTAAGGCAACCGTGGTTGTCGTCGTTACAACTGCTGAAACAGGAAAATAATAATAGGTAACTTCCAAGCGAATCAGACGAATCACGTAGTTTTTGTTTAGAAACGTTGTAACGTTAATAAAAAGAAATAAATAAATTTTAAAAGGGCATTCACGGGGACAGCTTCGTATCTTCCTGATTCCAACCGCCGCTGTAACTACGGCAACCATAGAAGAATTCGTCTGACCGGGCGCCAGTTAACACGGTCGCTCGTTTAATCGAAACAGCGGCTTTAGCCGTTGTTAACGTTACACCGGCTGGTGCAGCTGGAAACACTATCAGACAACACGACTCCCGTCAATGACAAGCCCGAAGAACAGCGTGTCGTCGGGTGGCACTAAGCAATCTTACCAAATGAATATTCGCACCTGGATTAGAGCTTTTATCTCCAAGTCATATTTGAGTATTTCTTGTTCGCATATTCGGACGTGGACATCTGAGGACGCCATGTTGCCAACGTAGTCAGCCCCGAGCTACGGCGAGTGGGAAGCTTTTGTTTCGAGCTTCGACTTTCGACTTTGACCATGCAATAAAACATTGATTAAATAAAATGATAAATAATTAATAATTAAGCATCTTTTTAATGCATAAAATAATAAATTGTGATACACCGTTAAGTAAAAACTGAGGAACTTTCAACCAAAATTAACTGAAATTATACAAATTTATATTTTTTTTTAGTGTGCAGGGACGTTTTAAATGACTTAATGGTAAAGTCATTAATATCTACAATACCATTATTTACAAGGAAAATTAGCCCACAAACGAGTCAAAACAAAATACAAAAGCTATGGAAACGATGGAGTTGATTGTTAGTTTATTATTAACTATTAAATGGATAACATCTATCACTATTACATGGCAAAAGGAATCACAACAAACACAGCACACATCAGCTATTTAAAGGCAACGTTGTTCATATTAACAATAGCAATAACCACAATATACATCATATATAAACCAAACAACACCAAGTGACGGTTGCTTTGATTTAAGTAAAGCACATTCAGTGAGATCTCTTTGAGGTCCTTTGGGAATCAGTTTTGTACAAGGCACCAGTGCTGGCACCACTTCATAATTACACAGGGAAAAAATGATCTCTGCTCAGTCTGATGGAGTGAGTAGTAGTTGGCATACAGCAGTGTCAGGTCCTCTCCTGCTGAGAGAAATCAAATGTCAAACACAATATCTATAGGCTACACATAAGTACAGTGTCAATACGTTGCATAGAAGTAGGCAAGCGTGTCCAATACTGTAGTGGCAAAAAAAGCCACTTGAGGGAGCTTGAAGACATTTCCAACATGTTATGGTGCAAAACATGTTATGGGGTCAGGTGCGCAGGTGACATAGCAACAGCAACATTCACTCAACTTACCACACACACGCACACACACACACACACTGCCTATAGCACACATCAAAATTGGCTACTACAAATACTTTTCTCTTTCAGAGGATGAGGTTTACCTGCAGGGTCAGGAGTCCTTGAAGGTTAAATTAAGACCAGTGATAGTTCAGGTACCAGATGACATCAGTGGACAAAGAGGGCCCAAAAAGTGGGTTCAGCTGGGCCAGAATTGCTATCAACCAGCTGATGGACAGAAAATATATTAATTCACACATCAATACAAAATTACTGTTGTTGTTAGGATTACTCTACTATCATTACACGAAAGGAAATAACTTAACTTCAACACTACAGGTCTCTGACATGTAACAGGATACTATGTGCCCACTTGCACTCAACTGTGAATGTAAATAATTAATCCTAACACAGAAATACTGTACACATAACAGTACCAACTCCAAAGACAAGCTTTGTTTTATTGTGATAGTCACGCAAACAAATTAATATGGAGTAAATGAGGAGAAACAGGTACAAACCAATCAAATCAATCAATCTTCAGTCTCAGCTATAACAAAAGTCAATATCTAGTTGTGAAAATGACACACTTACACACGTTTAATTATTCATAGGGCTTATTATTATATCCGCAATTTAAAATCATTGTCATTATCGATGTTTAAACATCTTGTTTTGTCTGATTAACAGTTAAAAAACCCAAAAGATATTCAGTTTATTATCACATAAAACAAAGAAAAGCATATTAGAAGATACAAGAATATTATGGTATTTTTCTTGCTTGACAAATTGTTTGATACATTACTTGAATAATTTATTAATTGTAAAAGTAGATGCCACACAATTTTCTCCCAATGAATTATGGATGTAGTTCTTACCGACCTGCATTATTTAGACTGAATGTGTGCTATAAGAGCACATAATATTATGTATAATGTGTTTTAAAACACACACACCGCCACGACATAAGGTGTATTTGCAGTTAGATAATACTTACAACAGGTAACAGCAAACTGCAGTTAGCACCAGCATTGTGACTATCACACTGTGGGAACAAGAAAAAAAAATGATTTAAAAGTGTAAAAACTTAATAATTAACACATGGTTTTAAAATACATCACAGGCCTTTCATGTACAGAGCTTGATCTCGTGATGCGAGTGACAGACATGCAATAAAGGAAGTTGCTTTAGGCACATTTTCCAGAGATGGTGAGTGCACTTGAGTCTTGAGTTTGGTGACTAAATATACGGACATAGACAGTATAGAGTTATAGCAGAGGGATGTCAACAAACCCAGCATTAAAAAGTAAGCTTAAGTCGAAGTTTCCTTCAACTCATGCAGGAGGAGAGGTTGTCAAATTAGCTTCAGCTACCATAACTTTTACTTACTAGCGAGTAACGTCCAAGTAACGTCTAGAAACTTCCTTTAAACGCACTTAAAAGCGACTTTATACACTTTGCAGACACTTGTACCAAGTAAGAGTCACGGCAAAACATACATTACAAACTTACGCTGGTTAGTTGGAAGCTAAAGTGAAGCTAACAAACTTACCCTCTGTTTGGTCCTTTGGGGATGAACCAAGGCACCACTCCTCCAACAATACCCCAAAACAGGGTCATAACAGACATGGCGATCACAAAACTCATCTCCGCCATGGTTGGTCTTTAGTTTAAAACCAAAAATCCACAAACTTTTAACTTGATGAACTTCAGTACTTATCCAGCTGGCAGGCGGAGCTCACACGACGAGAGAAAATCAGCAAATAATCACATGACCACGACCCAGCGAGAGAGAGGGAGGAGGAACTAAAGTTAGTGCGCACCGATGTTTCGGTTAAACGAGCGACCGTGTTAACTGGTGACCTTCAGTCAGTGACGACAGCCGTTGAAACGCGACCAGGATACGTAGCTGCCAAACGAGACACCAAAATACGAATCAGGTAGATTTATTTACATTGCAACGTTAATACAAACAAAATAAACAAATAGCCATTCACTGGGAAAGCCACGTGTCTTCCTGCTTCAATCCCTGACGGGCAGCGGTTAACAGGGTCGCTCGTTAAACCGAAACACCTGTCCGCACTTTACTTTGAAAGCGTATATCCAATGAAAGGTTGAAAAGATGCAACAAAGACCAGAAAGGCATTTTTTTCTCTGTGGAAAAACACTTTGTTTTACATATTATTACAGTTTAACATGAAATTAATAAGTTTGCATGTATAATGTCAAGATTATGGCCATTTTCTTGGATAAGTAACAAACAAAGCTTGACTATGGAAAGGCTCTTTAGCACGTTATGTCGTTTAGAGACACTTCAGCATCTGGAAATGTGTGTAATTTATTTCATTTCTGTCTTCCTACAACTGTAAATGTTGAGACTGTGGTAAAAAGTGACACCTATTGCTCATTTTGTAAAATGACAAAACGATCAACAGCATACAAGCAACAGCAGGCTCCTGATGTAGAAATAAAAAATCAGATCAAATTTCAGGCTTATTGGGTGACGCTCTTTTTAGTGTCTGACCCTAAAAAAATAAGGAGAAATTCAATTTGTCAAACACAACCCAGCAGCAGTATCTCATTCAGGCAATCTGCAATTAAATTAACTGTATGCCATGTTCTGACAGTCTTCAACCAAGAACCCAATTTTAATTCACTTCTGTAATTTCTATGCAAATACTCATGCTTCTAGGCATTCGTATCGTCTTCGCAGCTCAGTTTGACATCATTATATCCATAGAGCACAGACGGCCCATTCACCTCTGTATTTATACTCTGTAGTGTGCACACCTCAAAGAGAAGAACATAAATTTATAAGCATTAATTAAATTGGAGGGCACACTTCGGCCTGCATAAATACGTGAATAAAAACATCAGTTTTCTGCAGTTTGGTTGCTCCAAGATACTTAAGAGCTCTTTAGTTTCCTACAGTGTTTGTGAGCTCTGAACACACCCATAACAATGACCCAATTTTGGGTGATGTACAGTACCTTAAATTGGGTATGACTGTTTGAAATATGAATTTCTGTCTGACCCATTTTCCACCAAATTTCTCTCTTTCATACACTGTAAGGGATGTGACCTCCAGTCGTCTGTGGAGATTACATACTGGTTAGCGAGTTGGCCCTTGCCATGCATTACTCTTGGCTAGTAGAAAGCAATAGTTAGTTATACACCTTTGTTTTGTTTATTGTGGCAACCAGTGGCGCTGCATACCTGTATGTATACTTTACATGCTTTGCAGTAATGTTAGCTTTGACTTTGGACCCTGTGTTGTGGTGGGTACTGTTTGTTTTTAACCTTGCCTCTGCTCACATTTTTTTTTGCACATTTCCTGGCCACCATAGTTTCTCCTTTATGTTAGGAAGGAGGGTGAGGTGTTGGGGTTGCAATCAGCTGACTCAATCAGCAGCAACACTGCCACATGCCACTAAAACCTACACATTGTACCTTTAAATATTAAAACTGCAAAACAAATTACCAAACAAACAAAAACAATTAGGTGTAATGTCATAATTTAATAGTGAAATATTCCCTCTTATTACAAATGTAGTGTTTATTATTAAATAAGATATTTTTTCTTATTTTGTCTATTTATTTATTTCCATTAGTGCTTGAGTAAGTCTCATAGTGTGGATGTTTGTGATGGGTTTCTTTTCCTCGTGTCAGAGTTACTGTAAGCTGACAGCTGGCATGTCATGATTGCTTCCGCATCCCACTATGCTCTGCATGCAAGACACCAGCTTGAACTGGCAGAAAATAAGACTGCACTGCTGATGGTGACATTTAAACTCTGGCATGGCTGGATGAAGAATGTGAGCTTCTAAATTAATCTTCTGTCTGGGTATAATGTTGTGCATGTTTGGCCCTTGTCTCGATTCAGTTTTACAAAAAAAGAGAGAGAGAGTGTTTCCCTTTAGCTCTCTTATCCTTTCTGCCTGCTTTATACTCCCGGATCAAATTCCTCCCATTCTTCCCATTTTCAAGATTAAATTTTTGCTAAATCATTCCTTTTTACCTTTAAAGTGACTTTTTTTATTGACACAAATTCAGTGAAAAGAAACAATGTGAGTAGTTGATTTATTTGATGACTGCAATTTGTTTAGTACCCTGAGGAAACTCATGTATGGTGTAAAAGGCTGCTGACTCTGTATCATTGGGCATTCCTGGTCATTCTGGAAGAGGAACAGAGAGAGGTTTGGGATTTTGTCACATCATAGTAAGCCACTACTGATGCAGCAAAACAGAAACAGTTCAACTGAAATCACACGGTCATATTTTTGTTGGCTAACCTCTTTGAGTTTGCCCATTTCCTCCAGGTTTGCCATAAGTCCATGGAGAACATAGCTGCTGTTTTCATGCACCATCACACTGTCAAGAATGTGCTTCAGCTCCCTAATAAAGACTCCCACACAAGCAGACTGCAATGGAAAATCATCATCATCACAGTCAAACTGTTGCAAATAAATAATTAATGCGTCATCATGAACTGAACGCACTGTAAAAAGCAACAAACTTGTTCAAGTCCATTCAGAATGCAATGAATGGTAAAAAAAGATGCAGTACTTACTGCATTTTGATCCATTTTCGTGGACGGCACACGCATCCTGGCTGTCTCTGGCTAAAGGGACAGAAAATGTATTAAATTCATGTATTAAGATAAGTGGCACATTATGACATGAACAATAATTGAGAGTGAAGCCACTGCAATTTGTAAACTAAACTATGAATTATACTTACAGATGTGAAATTAAGCCTGTTGAATCTGTAGAGGTTGTTCAGGGTCCCCAGTCCACGTATGATCTCCTTCCTCAGTGCCATGTTTATTGTAACACTGTGGCAGAGATGAAACAGGACAACAAGTGTAAGCACGCACTTCATCATACTGCATCGTTGTTGTCTCTCTCTCTCTCTGTCTCTTTCTTCACAGCTTCTTGTTGCGTCTTAAGTGTGAGACTTAATATGATCAGTGTCTGCCCACCCTTAATATATACAAATGTCCATACATCCGTTTTCTACAGCTGTTTATTTTCCTCAGGGTTGCGGGGGACTGGAGGATCCCAGAAGTATCCCAGCTGATTATGGGCGAGAGATGGCTTTCTGACCAAAGAGCAAGTGCACGTTTTTGGACAAATAGTTGCAGGACAAGGGGTTTGAACCAGTGCTGAGTGCTAGCCACAAACCACTATGAGCAGATCAGGGGTGAAACTGAAAGTAAGCCGGTTCGGCACTGTTTGACCAGACGTCCCCGATTTACGGGGACTGTCCCCGGTCAAAGCTGTCCGAGAAAATGACCCCGATTTTGACACTGAATGGGGGAAAAATGCGCGCAGACTCAAACTCCAGTTATTACAGTAGCCATTTAACGCATCGCCAGAGAAGACGTCGTCTGACGCACAGACGCAGCAGCGCCAACAACAACAACAATCTAGAGGGGGCAAAAAGGAAAGAAAAGGAGACCAGCGGCCGCGATACATGGGATGTTGTGTGTGAACTTATTTATTTTGTGTGAACTGGCAGTAGACTTGGCCGTGAGTGTGTGTGTGTGTGTGTGTGTGTGTGTGTGTGTGTGTGTGTGTGTGTGTGTGTGTGTGTGTGTGAAGTGATGTGCTTTCATATCTGCCATCAGTGAAGCTGTAACGTCAACATTAGCATGAGATTATCAGGTGATGACATTGTATGTGGCTCCGTTTTGGAAGAGGCGGAGGTGGAAGACTGCTTTGGTAGCATATGTTTTTCCTGTAGGCATAGGGACTGTTAAAATAATAAATGAATTAATAACATGTCAATGGTTGATAGTTGTGTGTGTGTTAGGCTGTATTTTGTGTCGGGCTGGCACCAGACAGTGCTGTGTGGGTAAAGACTGTAGTAGTTATAAATTCAGACCATCTGATTAGGTGATACCCTGAGTCACTGTTTTGTATGTCACTGTTGTTAGTGAAGGTGTAACTTGTTGTATTAGATTACCATGAGATGACAATATTATCTCTATGTTGCTCTGTTGTAGATTAGGGAGAAGTCAAGTATAGGAGAGACTGATAGTAAAGAGTGAAGGAGAGAAAAGAAGGGGAAAAGAGCAGGAGAACAGAAAGGCAAGCAGAAATAAGGAAGAAAACAGAGTGAAGCTAAGGCGGGAAGAAAGAAGGGTGCAGAAAAACATTGAATTAAATGTTATATTAAAATCCATAAATGATATGTTAATTAAAAAAATAAACTAATGTTCTAATATTTTTTCAGGGCCCCTGTCAGTCACGGGCCCTCAGAATCGTCATTTTTGGCCCCCTAATGGCGCCCCTGACCTTTTGTGTAATAAAACGTGTACCACATGTTTAATTTCTTTAGGTTCAATGCAAAATGTCCCAGTTAAAATCAGTAGGAGAGTAAGCAGTTTTGTTTCGTGTTATTTTGTTCAACTTTAATGATACAGAACAGCTCGGAAAAGAGGCTGCGTCTACTTCTATGGGGATTGGTGCATTTGATTTAATGCACTGGGACGTTTTCCACAAGTGGTGATGTGTTTTGATGAGGGGTAGTTGCACTTTGAGTCTTTGCTCGTGACCTCATGATCTGTTCTTAGAGACTTTATTCTGGATGTTTACCAATGTTTCAATTAAAAGAAATAGTTTACCATGTTGTCAAGTGTTTTTAATTCCTGCCTACTCCACAGGCCTACAGTAAAATATTGAAATGCTTTTATTTGTTTGGGTTTTGACTTTGACTGCTATTTTAAAATGCATGAAGTGAGAGAGAGATGAAGGTTTTGGTAAGAGTACCGGCAAGAATTTAAAACTACTTTCAACCCTGGAGCAGATAGCAGGGCAAGATGCATACAACTGCATTAAACATACAACTAAAACTGTGTGTTTTATAAAGCTCAGTTATTGTAGAAACTTACTTATCATCTTCATGATGATAATTAAGAGGCTAAAGAAAAGTGATGGATCTTTAGCTGGATTGCATAGGTATCAATGGAGGGGGAAGATCTAATTGTTAGTGTTAGACTATTCCACAATGAAAATGCTCTGAATTTTTTTTTTTTTAAAGCGTGGAAAGGTGAGTAGCAGCTGGCCACCAGATCTGAGATTTCTCTGTTTTCTTTCACACCAATATCATCATGTTGCATATAACCTACATGTTGTTAGAAACCAAGTGAACAAGTTATCAAATATTGTAACTTTTACTAACTTCAATGACTTCAGTTGTTATTTATTGACTCTATCTCCTGAATGTTATCTTTGGTATCTTTTGACATTTTTTGTGGAGCTGCAACTTTGTCATACTGTGTCTGCTGTGGAAATGTAGGTTGTAGTGTAAAAGTGTTTTTGTCACTGCCATTGCCGATCACCAGCATCTGTCCCAACAATAAAGGAATTATTTTGCAGGTGTTTTAATATTTTAGAGTTAGACAATGAAAAGTTGTTGATGACTCATCCAGCTCTCCTCCAATGAAACGCCTTCTCGCTTATGATGTATCTGGCCCGGTGTGACTGATCTGACAGTATGGAAGAAGCCGAGCCTCAAGGAGCACTACACAAAATCTTTGCATCACTTATTTTAGTGAAAATGCATCATATTTTGTTCTGAATATATTCACTGGTTTCATCTCTGATGTACTCTGGCTGCTCAGCTTCCAATGATGAGATTTAGAGATTCCTGCCAGCCATACAGCTCGCCTCACTGTCTCAACTACGTTATACTGGGAGCTAAAAAACACAGAGTAGGCCACAGGTTTCCCTGTCAAACTGGCCATCGTTGATTTCAGAGGTTGTGCACTCCTGGTCATGCTCACCAGGCAGTAGATGCTGATGTTAGATGTTATGTTATATGGAGTGAATTGTCGACTACACTGAGAAAGAAATCACTTTAAATCATAACTAAAGAAACCTTGGGTCAAATGGTCACAAACCCACTATAGAGACATCCTTTGTGTAGTAGAAAACACATGCAGGAGGATCCAATCTTAATCCAGGCCTTAAGGGAGAGAGTATGAGAAGAGTCTGTCCTCAAAACACCCGAGTCTTATACATACAAAACACATTTATCAGCTTTTCCCTAATAGACAGCTACAGTGATGTATACTCAATGGTGAAATGCCTATCAATATCAGTGACAGGTAATATGAAGACAAATCATTCGACCTCCACAACTAAAACATGACACAGACAAAGTATGGTCCATTTATACAGTTTATTGATAGCAAAAGATCATTTTTACTCCTGCATCTTCTCAATGGTCTCCTCCTTGTATTTGCCCTTCTCCTTTCCATCAGCGCGAGACTTGGCCTTGCGCTCCAGGATCTTCTTGCGGTCCTTGTCCAGCTTTAGCCTGGTGATGACCACCTGCAAGGAAAACAAAACAAGTTGGTAAACAAGTTGGAAAGTGTCTCATTGGCAGATACCAAGTAAAACCAAAAAACATCTAATGATTACACTATCAGTTATCAGATGATGTTCTGGAGTAGTAAAAAGTCTGATGCTCAAACTGATGAATGTCTGTACAGTAAGTGAAATCGGTGCAGTCACTACAAATAAAATGTACAATCCATCACAGCCCAGGCTTCAGACTGTGGGAGGTGTTACAAAGGAGCTTTGAATCAGTCATTTAGTATGCTGTGCATGAAATACTACATAACTCTGTATATTCAGGCCACAGCATTTCATATATTGCTGGTAAATTGACCCGCTGCAGTCAATAAAATGCCAATAAACCATTTACACTGCAAGGTGCCACCACAAGAAAAGTATGGGTGTAATTAACATTGATTATGGCTGCACTGCATTTAGGTGTGCCAGTACCAGAGCTCCAGGTGCTGTGCATGCTGGGTAAGTGGTCTGACTTATTGGAACATTAAAATGGAATAAAACAGTCATTATGACCGTTAGATGCACATGTGCATTCTCTGCCGTCATGTCAAAATGTCTGAAAATGCCAAATGCTTCACTAGAACTATCAGAACTGCAGCTTGGTTTGGCCAGGTTGAGTTTTCATTAATCACATCTGGGTAACTCTCTTGACTCAGCCCACTTAGATACTATTTAGATTGGATCATGAATGCAAACAAATTTGCCAGTTGCACTGAACACAGCTGGGGTTTAGGACATTAAGAAAATGTCATAGTGGGGATAAAAATAAAAGGTTTGCTGCAGTGGCTCATCCAACAGACCTTTCTCAGAACAGACAGTCTGACCACCAACAATGCAAGCTATGGTCTCTTCAAATGTCATGTCAGTGTGACAGTGAGTTAACATGCACTATACCAGTACCCTGAAACTGAAGCAGCTAAATGGATTTCAGCCATCATTATTCTGCTTTTCGTGCTGTGACATGTCAAAATGTTCTTGAAGCATCAAAAACTATCTTAATTAAAAACATCTGTGCTGTATGTTAACTGTAGTCGTTTGTGAATCTGTTCTGTGGTGTTTAGGCTATATTTTAAAATGATCCGTACTGGTACATCACCATAGATCTTATTTATTTGCCTCATTTACATATACCGATGAATAAAAACTTCAATTTATGATTTAAGGGCAACAACACTAAACTACAGCCTGAAGTTACCAGTTATTCATACAAGGTGTTCTTGTGGATTGCATTACAATATACAGATCAATACTTTTCTAGGTACTTTGCACAGCCAGTCATCACATGGATTCATTCTCCACTATCATACTCCTTTTAAACTCCACAGTGATGTTGTACATTTGTAATGTTTTACAGTGCTTCCTGTCCATGATGTGCATCATCAAAGTGACTTGCCTCTGTACTCAAGAGGCATGTTAAATTAGGTCTAATCAACATTTTGCAGTTCAAAACATTTGTGTGTGACAAAGTTGAACATTTCCTTGATTTGTCTGACTTCACTATCAGATCGAGTAGTGCTTCCCTGGTTCTTACCACTTAAATCTTGGTTAATGGATATTAATTGTAACCAACAACAGTTGTGCACACTAACATCATACAGGGTGGACTCCGGTCTGGATTATTTTATGGACACAACAGAGGCTAATGTATAAGTACTGTTGACAGTTCATGTAAGAGATGTACATCTTACTGTTTCCAAGAACTAGTAATGCAAATAATCTGTCTTGCACATAATCTGTAATGTAAATGTGGTGGACAAATCACACATTTCCACAAAACGCTGTTCAACGGCCTCAAAGATGAACACAAAGCTGGACCAACGCCTCAGCTACAGCTCTCCACAGGTAAAAATAAAATGGCACAAAACACATCAAGCCTATGCCCTGACAGGCTTCTTAACACAGAGTTGCAACCACAGACTTCCCCAGTGTGTATAATAGTCCCTTCTACATTTACTTTTATCTATTAAGGCAGGCACACCAAAATGAGGACTCGACTCACCTTGCTGGGGTGGATGCCGACATGGACTGTGGTTCCGTTGGCCTTCTCTCTCTGTACACGCTCGATGTAGATGACGTACTTCTTCCTGTAGACCTGCACCACTTTGCCAATCTGCTGGCCTTTGTAGTGTCCACGGACAACCTGTTTGTAAACATCACGGCCAAGTTACACAAACGCAGCTTATACACTTAACGCAAATTACAGCAAACTGGCAGCTGTTTCAACTACAGTACCTGAACTTCGTCATCTTTGCGGATGGGCATGGACCTCACGTTGTACTTCTGGCGAAGCTCCTTGGACAGAGGGGAAGACATGATCTTCCGCCTGATGTGTGAGGGGGCATTGAAGTGCCTCTTGCGGTTCTTGCGACGGGAGGAGGTTACAAATGGATTCAGCTTCATGATGCTGTGAGCAAACAAGACACACACGTTACATTAACCAGTTGATAACGACAGTCATGTTAGGAAGGCTGCGGCTACTTCACATGACTGCTAACTGCTTAAAACTGTCAAGCAGTGTCTCAAACAAAGTCTAGGTAAGTGGTCACAAGTTAGCAAATGAACGTCGGCATCATCTTAAGTCCTTAAAAGCACCGTGTGATAAACACTGCAACTACTTTACACGCCAACTGTGACAGTTGAAAACTAGCGGTTAGCCGGCTAGGTTCAAAGCTACATGCTAAGCTAAGCTAAGCATAATATAACCAGCACACGACTGGAGCTTCAGTATTTCTGAGCTAACACAAACTAAATAAAACTACGGACCAAATAGGACACAGTGACTGTGAAGAAAGCCGTGTATTGACCGCTAACAGCAACAATCAGGCAGCTTCAGTAGCAGACATGCGGATACCGACGAGCTTCAACAGGGAGGACGAATAACCGAGAGGGCTTTTAAGTAATCATTCATCAACACAGGCTCAATATTGGCCGTTTTATAATTGTGACAATGTCCACGACGTGTTTAGACTGTTACAGGTGTACATAGTGGCGTTAAACGGAGGATGGATGGTGATAACTTTAGTGAAATTATCTGCCAGGAGTCTTACCCTGCCGTTTGCTCCTCTATGGCCGGCGGAAAAGAGGCCTGGAAACTGCTTCCGCTGGCATTAGTTCACAACAAATCTCGCGAGATTTCAACGAAAATGAGAAACTGAAAACTACACAAATAAACGTTTATTACAGTAAATATATGAAGCGAAGGAGGCCTAAAGTTAGCTGTGTTGCATTTTTTAAACTTTTATTTTAATTTTTTAATTTTAAATATGAAGTATGAGCCACCGTTTTAAAGATTGTAATTTATTTTAACAACGTTTAATGGCCCTGCTTTGCTAACACAAGTTAAGGCTCATTTAGAAACATGAATATTCTTTTAACACGAGTCGTCTTCTTCTTCTTCTTCTTCTTCTTCTTCTTCTTCTTCTTCTTCTTTTTTTTTTTTTTAAATGTGCACAGGAGTTGAACTCTAAAAGTTAAAAAAATGTGCAGAGGAGTTAAACAACAACACAACAACCCGTGCTAAACATCTATACAAAATAAAAATAAAATAAAAATATTACATACAAATAGAAAACTATATAAAAATAGTGACAAGTGACCGTAGAAATAAAAATGTTTTATAAAAATATGAGAAAGAACTACAAACATACAAATATATATATATATATATATATATATATATATATATATATATATATATATGCCTGTCAAGTCCTCTGTTTTGGTTTTTAACCCTGTCTTTATATGTTTGTTATGTTAACTGATTGTGATTCTGATTGTGATATGAAATATTGCCACAAGATGGCGCCAAACCCAATTAATCAATAACCTGGTCAGCAGTTGGAAAGTTTTTTTTTTCTATGATTCATCAAGTTTTGGCCTATGCTCATAACACACTGTGCTGATGTTGTTTTCCCACCGTTTCCCACAGTAAACAGCCAACGCTAGTAATGTGATAAAACATAAATATAATAGTAAAACATGGCGACACAATAAAATGCGGAAATAAGAGTAAATTTAATGAGATTCATATCCTGACAACAACATCATGATGTTTACAAACACATGTAAATGCTCCAATAACCTGACAAAAACACGAGGGGGTGGTGGAGGGAGGAGGGTGGTGTTTACATAGGCAGACCGCACATACATTGACCTCCCATCTGAGAGGACAGAGAGGCGACCCCCTGCCCTGCTCTCACTCAAACAACTACAACATACACGGAGGGGGCTACCGACACGGAAGCGGAGCACTGACACCGAGCGGCGCGCAGTTTCACCGGAGCCTGCTGCCAGCCAGTCAGCCTGCCAGCCCGCCTGCCTGCCTGCGCCGTCTGCTGCGAAAAGTGATGCTGTCATAGCCCCCTGCGCCGCGGACAGAGAGCCTCTTTCCCCTCCCGCACCCCCCCGGTTCCTCTCTGGCTGGCTGTCGCGGCGTCAGTGCGGATGTGGAGCCCGCAACGCAACGCTCTTCACCCGTCGGCAAGCATCGGAGAAGAAGATGAAATGTTTTTCCCGTTACCTCCCGTACCTTTTCCGCCCTCCGAGCACAATCCTCTCCTCCACTTGCCACACCGAAGGTAGGGTGGGACGCCGGGGGGGCTGTCAAGGACTGTGAGTTCCTTACTTTGAGCGTGTGACGTGAATGTTTAGGCTGCTCCTCTATCCCTGACACATACAGTATACATGTGTGCAGAAGTTACATTGTGCAGTTGTAACGCTACTAACCCACTGCAGATTTGTCACAGTGCGTGAAGTTGTTTGAGCATATCTAGAAATCTAGAGATGGGGGGGTACATGAAGATCTCCGATGCAAATGACTTGGAGGATTTTGATGTGTGTGATTGTGTGTCTGTCTGCTGTAAAGAGTAGCACTCCTTGTTGCGCTCTTTCCATATAGCTAGAGCTGCCAACACACGGGCCTACAGCATGCCAGTAGAGACACTCAGTTTGTGGAGTTGAATGACAAGTATCTCCCATTGCCCCCTGAATATTGGTCCTCTCAGTCATCTAACCCTGTCACACTTTGCTTAGATAAGCCTCAGACAACATGTAGGCCTTTCTTAAGACACTGTCACTCAGTTCAGAATTTCCTAGAAATGCCAAAATCCATTCACCCTGTCTGTGCAGAGTTATTTCCCTGGAGTTGTGTGGAGTTAAAATCCTGAATTGAGTGATATGACCCCAGCCGTGATAGCAATAAATTAGTTTATAACAGCCAGGGCGATTCATCCTTCTTATTGTGCTGTCAGACAGGGGCAGCCCAAGAGGGTCTGAGTGTTTGTATAACCAGCCATTACTAGGTCATAATGTGGAGACTGAGGCACTGCATTATTTAGCTTTGCATGGTTGCCCTCCTTCCTGTTTGCGCTTTGCCCTCAGCCCTCTGGCACAGGAAGGAAGATAGTGTGGTACAATCTACATGTGCATGTGGTGGTCATAGTGAGGGCCCTTCACAGCCTGTAGAGCTGACCTATATACTGTACATATTCAGTAAGCAGGAGAAAGACCTGCAGGGTATTTATGCTTCATGTTCACTCAACTCACTTATGTATTCTTCTGCCCCATCTATTACCTTTCCTCTTTTCTTTCAAAGTTTTACTCCCCGTCTCCCTTTCACTAGCTCTCAGCAATTTTACTTCTGATATGCAGGATACATTTAATCCGCAAGGTTTGAGGCTGACTTTTATTTATTGCCAAAATATTAGATGTAGTATACAACAGATAGCTTCAGCTTGAGAATGACAACAAAAGAAGATAATGTTGAACTAAAAACAGGAGAGAAAATACACTCAAAGAGACACTATCTGGAAATAAATATCTAATTATTAATTAAGGGTTTTGCATCAGATATTTCTGTGTATCTAGGTTTCTTTAAGAGTGCAAGAAATATTGGATTTCTGAAAGAATAGTCTGAGATTTTCATATTTTGTCGTGTAGCCAAAACTGTGGAAAAACTCAAGTTAATGAATCTTGTATCAGGAAGAAAACATGACAAAGTAATTTAAAGTAAAAGTGTAAAACATCGTGCTTGTGTTAGTCCAGACAAATTGTCAGGCGGACGCGGTGTAATCATCATAACAAAAGTATTATCTCAAAGTAGCTTAAAGTATTATCTCCGTGACAACTGAGCAAACTGCATCCAGTGATGATGAAAGAAGGGTGTGGTTCAAAGTTCTTGAGAGTATGAGTAAGCTGAGCGTCAGTCAAGATTTTTTTTTGTTTTGTCAAAGCCAAAAACTTTTATACTCAAGCGTTAGCCTCTCTGGTTTATGTCTTCTGTTCTTACAGCCGCTGATGCTTTGTTGAAATGTTGCCGAAACAGTCCATACATTATACACATCCTGTTTTACATACCATAGCCAAAAAGATACTTCACCATATGGACTGTAGAGATATGATCGTCTAAGTCATAACTGTGAGCTCCTAAATTCAAGAGCTGAGGTTAACAAACACAGTCTTTCACTCCCACTCCCACTTTCACTAACGCTTCTCCGTGACTCTCAATCCTCCTCCTGCCTGAGATAAGGGAGTGGTGTAAAAGAGGAAGTGATAGATCAGAAAAACGTGGAGCTGCAATGCTCAGCCACAGTAATGTGATACATGATCCTGCTCTGCTCTCCGTGTGGAGAAATATGAAACAGTTGTACGGGAGAAAGCGAGTGAGAGACGTTGAATCTCATGCGCTTGGAGGCCAGCTGGGTGTGATGACACAGCAGATAACCTTGGAAATGTGATGTGTAAACATGACACGGGCCGGCTCATCTGCGGGCTAAATATTACGAATGTGTGTTTTAAAAAAAAAAAAAAAAAAGTAAGAAGAATTGCGTGCATGTGTGTGTTTGCGCTGTATGGAAGCCAGTGCCTCAAGTGTTTGTTTACGTCTGTGTTTGCACTTCCTGCCATGACCTTGCTACTGTGGTTTGCCTCTCCATTAGACCTCCTGGTCTTGAGGAGGGTGGTTGGTGCACCGCTGTGGTCCTCCTTGTTTTTCCCAAGCACCACCCGCCTCTCTCCTTTCCTCTGTCTCTCCCCACCTCGCTCTCTTCAGCATCTCCCAGTATTCATGTCCGCTTCAGCTGAGCAGAGTTCGCCCCGGGAAAGATGAGTGTGCAGTTACCATGTTAGTGGAAAATGCATTATATAAGCCCTGTACTGGACCATATTGTGTGTGTGTGTGTGTGTGTTTATCTGGGCCACTGTGGAGAGCAATGTGCCAGCATCACTCGGATTCACCTGGGTCCAGTCTCTGAGGGATACACAGCCAGCTTTTGACTGCCTGTGTCTTTTAAAATGTGTGTGTGTGTGTGTGTGTGTGTGTGTTTGGGCTGACTGTGTATGTCTCAGTCAGTCTCACTGCTTTTATGTATTTCTTTTTTTTTTCACTGGTGTTCTCTTTCCCCCCGTTTCACATTAGTCTGTCACTTCTGGTGTGATGGATTAAGTCTTAAAGGTTTCTGATGGGTGTGTGTGCGTGTGTGTGTGTGTGTCTCCCTTCTGCTGTCCTGTGTTTGAGTCAGGGAAAAATGTCCGTCCCCAACTGACACCTCGACACATCTCACGCTGCCATCAATCAGCACAGCCTCAGCCTACTCTTCTTCTTCTCCTTCCTCTTAGCTGAGGGCAACTCTGTGATATATTATTTTTTGTGTGTGACAGAAACAAAGCAGAATAGAGTAATGCATTTTTAAGATTTCATCTGCAACAAGAAAGCCTTTGTGATTAATGACTACAGTTGACAGTTGTCATGTCTCGTGGTGTGTATGTGTGTGTGTGTATCTGTGCATTTTTGCTCGGCTGTTTTATTTATAAGAAAAGCAGTGAGCTTGTCATGGCAGTGCCCGAGGGGGACTTCTGTTGGAATTTCGACAAAGCATGACACTGAATTTGAGTTTTGTTGGTGAGGAGCGAAGCGTATGCCTGGGTTGTGTATGTGTGCCGTTATCACACAGCCTGTTGTGTTGTTGTTATCCTGACAGAGTCCCACTTCACAGCTCAGAACACACTCCTTGTAGTTGCACCGTCCTTGCATGTCTCCAGGGACAAACACACGCACACACATGAGGAATCTATACACTCATACACGTGACTGTTCTGTTTCAGTTTGGTCAGCTTTTCTGTTCAGAGGTTACAAAGACAGGAGAACGGGGAACAAAATGCCCGTATGGTTCAGAGTCAACGCCTGAAGTTTGTAACACAGACTTTCTGTTGAAAGTTTGTTTCATGCCAAAGCTGAGATAACCCTGATGACATCACCATGACACCATTTGGGAGCCACAGAAGACATTATACAGCTGTTTTCACAGGCTCAACAAAGTAATGTAAGATTGGTAGAGCAGAATACACATGCACACGCAGCTGCTCTGCTGAAGTGCCCCGGAGCAAGACACTTTCATGCCTGCTTGCTTCAGGTTCTCCTCAGTAGCAGTCTTTGTTGTGTGGCTGTAAGAAAAGAGAATTTCTCTTCAAGAATGGCAAAATAAGAGGTTTGTTTCTGTTTTTTGGAAGGGTTGATTGAAGCAGCATGATTTTGAGTGAGTGACATTTCTTGTCTTTGTTGTGAAATCTATATCTGTTTGCAAGGATGGAAAATAAATTAGGCAAGGAGCCACAGAAAGCACGTTGCTTGTTCTTTATACTTACATCTTTCATATAAACTGAACCAATCAATATATTCTTTTACAATTCTTTTACACCTGGTCAAAAAACTATGTGTAATGTGAAAGGTGTTACTTACAGCGATAAACTGACAAATAATAATCACACTACGGAGCATTCCTTTTGGGGAAGACTGGTATCGACACCAGTAGTGACCATACTAAACATATTATCAGTCAGATGTGACCTGTCCAGTCCACACTAAGTAGTTTTTCTTACAAACAAAACAATTTTATAACACAACAATCTAATTTCAATTTTCACGATATTCTTTCACAAAGAATATTGGTGTGTGAAGTTGGTTAACCTTTGTGGGCATCATCATGTTCTCCCTGTTGGCGTGGGGTGTTGGTGTGATGGGACGTTGGCACTTATTACGCCCTGGTGGTGAAGCTCCTCACAGGCATGTGAAAACCAGCGGCTGGCGACTACGTGTGTATTGCATCAGACATTTGCAATACATGGTCTGCAAAACAGTGCGTACCCTCCTGAGGCTGACAGATGGTGTTAGCAGTGACATGTAGGAATTCACCAGTCTAGAATGGAGCAAGAGGGAGAGAAATACAAACAAAATATCATGTTTAGTCATTATAGAGATGGTTTGGTTAGGAGCAGCGTTGGAAGATATTAGGTTAGACGCGGTTATGGTATGACTTAAAGATAGCTTGATGAAGCATGTATCTAAGTCATTTTCATACTGAAATGAAATGAAGGGAAACAAATGGCTGCCTGGGAGGAAGGATGTCAAAATAAAAGCTGATATGCTTTGGAAAATGGTGACTAGCAATAGGTGATATGTAGTTAGAGGGAGAAAACATGTCCTTTGAATCCAGAGCTCAGGAACCTTTGGGAACTGATACAAACATGACGTTCTCCTGCACAGTGAGACGAAAAACACCATAACATACCAGCCTCTTTCTCACACAGCACTGATCCGCAGTCTCACTTTACCATAAACACTTCCTGCTAGGTTTCCACAGCAAGTCGACATGAAAACAAGGAAGGGAGCGAGCAATTACAGTACCACTGAAACTCCCTTCACTCCTACAGCCTCACAGGAGGTAGCGTATTATTACAACAAACACTGTGACGCAAGTCTCGTTCTCTCCTTTCTTTATCGCCGTTTCACAATATGTAAAACATGAGTAAACGTTTCACCTCTGGCCTGTAACTTGACGGTGATACCCAGTGTTTGAACACCTTGTGTTATACAGCATCGACTATGCGCCTGTTGGGAGCTATAGAGTCAGACAAAGAGGCTCCTTATTGAGCCGGACTGCTGGGCCTTTGCTCCGGCTGGCAGGCTGCAGCACAGAGACAGAGACTGCTATTGGGATTGAGGTATATATAGAACATCAGGATGGGCTTCCTCTTTCTCTCCCTCTCCCTCTCCGCCCTTCTGTCTCTGTGGTTTTATAAAGGGGTCCTGATGGGTTGAGTGAGACAGGTTTGCACTGCTGCAATAACAACCGTTCACTAAATCCTGAAGTTTGTGCATCTTGTGTTATTTGCCTCCAAAAATAATGCAGCAATAAAATATAGTTACTGACAGATTATTATTGCATTAAACCAGCGTATTACTTTAGAGATGACTCTCTTTGTGTAATTAAAAGTTGCTCCTTTCATATAAAACAAGAACAATTAAAGTTAGACTAACCCACGCTATGATATAAAGAGTGCTCAGCACACTCGGGTGACACACATGGATAAAAAAGCTTTTCCTGTCTGAATCACTGCCTTTTTAAGTTGTGTGAATTTAGAAGAATAGACTGGCTTGGATGAAACTTTAATGAGGTCGTGCAGCAGCAGAAAAGACGATATACAGCTGATAAAAAGAACAAATAGTGCTGGAGATAATAAAATAAAGTGTTACAGCAACTTGACATGTTTGAAATAATGCAACAGAAAGGAAGAAAATCTGCTTTTTAGCTTTAGGGAGCTGCACTGTAAATGTGTGTAGTGCAATTTTTTGTGAACCAACTGGGAGTACATGTACCCCGGAGGGTACTTTTGCAGATGTTAAGTGGTACGGGGGGAGATTGTTGAGTATTTTGGAAAAAAAATCATGATCTAGCCACAGTGTTCAGTGAAACAAAGCTACCTTTCCATCAGCTACAAAGTGACTAACTGGTGGACATAGTGAAGCAGCTAAAGAGCTAAATATACCCTTCAGGAGTCAGTGAAGACCAGGTGGCCAGAAACATGACACCAAATGAATGCTAATGTTGCTCTATGTCTGCTGTATGTGTAAATGAGCAACCATTTGCTAACAAGTTAATTTTGTTTGTTCATAGCTTGTTTCCACTGCCCCCAAGTGGCCAGAAAATATCTTTTTTTTTCAGGTTTAAATAACGTGCAATTTAAAATCTATTCAAACGATTTGGATCTTGATAGGTGGTGCACTTGAAATCATGGACACACAGGACTGCGGGTGTAGATAAAGACAGTAGTCCCGTGATACTCCTTGGGTGTGAAAATGAGTAACACCTCCTTCCATAAGTGAGAACTGTGTTTGTACTGGGCAGGTCCCAGATGTAAAACCTGAATCTTACTCCAACATGATGCACAGTGTTCAGGATCAAGAACAAGCAGTTGACTTTTTTAGAGGTTAATTAGAAAATAAGATTAGAGATAGTCAGGCAAAAGATGGCCCCAGATGTTAGTCCTCTTTCTGATCTCTCAGATCCTCGCAGATCTGACTGACATTAGTGTTCCCTGGGGACAGAGGTCATTGTCTAGGTTTCCTAGGAGCTTTTAGACAGATGAGTAAGGACCAGTTGAAGTTCTGTAGGAGGAGCAGAGGAGGGGTTCTTAATTTCATTTCCTGTGCTGGTGTCACGCCTATCCTGGTTCTGTAGGATAAGGGCAAGGCTCCCAAAGTAGTAATTATAGACACACACACACACACAGACGTATAGCCAAGTCGTGCGTTGCGATAAGAAGTGAGAGATAACAATGTCATGTGCTTTTAGGACAGCTGAGAAGGAGATTCACAGAGTCGGAGTCACTGTTGGGGGGGTTTATCTCTGCAGAAAGCCAAGCGTACCCACAGGAACAATGGCTGCCATCCAATTAGATCTCGCTTTAGGTCCCCTTTTATAGTTTCCCAGCACAGTTTTTCAATATCCCGCTGAAAATAGCCACGCGTTGTTGCAGAGTCATCACAGTCCTGTTTGCACGGAATAACCTGAGTAATGGGGTCGATATGGAGAAGGGATCAAACCAAAACATAGTCTAGAGCACAGCTGGCTATAGATAGAAGAACTGTTTGTTGTGTTTTCTGCCTGTCAGCATCACGGACAGATTATAGTTGTGTGTGTGTGTGTGAGATGAGATAGAGAGATACTCCCATCACTCCTCAAGCCATACTGTAGTGAAGGCTTTTACTGTTCTGTCTGAATGGTGTTCTACACATAAGACATGACACGGGATAAATAATGTAGCCTAATGCTACTGTATGAGACAGCAGCAGTACATGAAGTACCAGTCTGTCTCTCCTTTCTGCCTCTGCTACCTCACAGCCCTTATCCATGCACACACACACACACACAAGTACAAAACACACAACTCTCTGAATGGATGGATGGCACATGATGTCACATGATGAGTCATAAATCAGCAAACCAATTCTCTCTCTGTCTCTGCATGCCTCAGCCTTTAGTCTCTAGTTTTAGACTTGTGATATTCACAATTTGTGATGAACAGCATCTACATGCAGCACATTTAGATTAACTCACACTGTGAGAGACCCTTTATTTTTAGCTATTGTTGTAATGCAGGAATGGAAGTTCCCCTGTGTGAACCTTAGTCATCAACTGGGTCCATTTAAGCCAGTATAATACGCTGTAAATTACTTATAAGATTCAGGAAGTAGCGCCTACATTTGTACGTCGGTAGTCACACACCACATTACACCAATCATCTCTATCTTATCCAAGCTTCTATGTCTGCCTGTTTCCTTTGGAACTTAAGTACTACTGAGCGTTTAATTGCTGCTAACTTGTCTTCATCGACTATTTTCGTGTGACAAACTGTTTTAATCTTAAACTCTTGTTTGAACTAAAAATATAGGTTTCATTGACATACACCATATTTGTATTGCAAATGAAATGATCCTCTACTTTCTGTTTTACAGCCGTTCTAATCACATTAAGTTCTAGTCTTACATATCCAGACTTATCTGCACACTTTACTGTTAGTGCTGTGCCAGCGCTAGAGAAAATTAAGTTGTCTTTCTCGTGAGCTAGAAAAAAGAAAAATGGCATTTAATAACAGCTTAACTTTCAAAATCTACGAGTCCTTTATATAATTCAGGTGTATGCAAATGAAGCAAGCGATCATACATGACTTCATTACAGGCAGATAATGGAAAGAAGTTGGTCCCTCTGCCACATAGGTCCAGATTGAAACTCTACTAACTGTACAAAGATGGTGAACGCAGCATACATTATACCTTCCATAGCAGCATCATTTTGAGCATGCAGATGTTTGCGTTTAACTCAAAGCACCTCTGCTAGTGACGGCACAGTAGCGCAGTGGTCAGTGTGGTTGCATCACAAGAATTTTTAGGTAGTAAGGTCTTAGTTAAAGTCATCCAGAGAATAAGAACTAAAGGAAAAGAGTGAGTCAAAGGCTGTGCAGGGTTTAAATAAGGAGTGAACAGGTGAACTCAATCAGGTAAATAAGGAGTGAACAAAGGGTGGAAAGAACCAATCAGTGCTGAGGAAAAGGGGGAAAGAAAGTGAGGTAAGAGGGGAGAAAAGTGTCAGAAATAAAAAGAAAATGTGGATCATGGACGCTGGGACCTTTATGTGGAGGTTCGATCTGGGTGATCCGGCTTCCTCCGACAGTCCAAAGACGTAGGCTGATGTAGGTGACTCTAAATGAACTCTTCTGCTGTGAGAGTGGTTGTTTGTGTCCTGTGATGACCTGATGTGCCATGCCTCTTGCCCAATGTCAGCTGGGATCGGCTCCAGTGCAGAGGGTGATAGCTAACGGGCAGACCTCTGCTGACAGTCTTGTTAACCTTGTTTTATTACTTTTGTTTGACTCTTTTTGTAAAGGAGCAGAACTGAATCGGACACTAAACATCTGAAGAAGCTATTGGTAGAAGCTATGGTAAAGCTTGGTAAAGCTATGGTAAAGCTTAATATTTTCATAGTGCTGAAGGTCTGTTCTTTATAGTTTCAGTCCCATGCTTAATTTAGCTAGATTTGTACACAATTCATACATTTGCATTTTACAAACTGGGAGGGTAAAAGCTTAGAACCCCCTAAAATATAACAAGACTGTAAACTGTAACGTATCAGAGGAATTTAAACCAGATTTTAAATCTCACTGTTGATGCTGTCACCATAGTCTGGATTCACCTCCCCTTCTCCTCCAGTGGGATTACGCAGACGTGACTGAATGAGACTCTGCGGGATCAGCACTGGTTATCTCATTTGCTCGACATATTCACAGGCAGGCTCAAGAGACGGAGACTCCTGGACTGATTTCATCCAGAGGCCAAAGACTCTAAGGGGGGAAATCCAGATTTTTGTCACTTTACATCACAAATTAAATTAAATAAGTCAAATAGAAAACCAGCAATTCTGATTTTTTTTTTTTTTGTCCAGAGTGTTACTGTCTATTTTCCACTGATATTATACATCCACAAAACTTTAGAGATATTGTGTGGCTACATTATGATTTGAATGCTGATGGTTACTGTGTACCAAAACCGTTCAATTTAATTTCCAACCCGGCATTAACCTTCAAATAAATGAACTTACAGCCCACTGTAGCAGTAATAGCCTGACTTTAACTCATAAGTCGATAAGTGGAGTTTTGTTCCCGTTCTGTTATATAAAATGAGCTTGGTTCAGTCCGTTCTCAACCTTGCTCTCAGTGATTAGCTTACATTGATCTGACCAAATGGCTTTGTGACCCATCTAGCACAAAATGTGTTTGGAGGCCTGGTGTGTGACAAAGTATAAACGCCTAAATTGGGTTTCTCACCAGAAGCCAATTTAAAGCTTGGAAATGACTTACAGTAAATGTTTCTGAGGGCCACGACCCGACATGACCAGACTAATCTATCCTCAGAGGCATTAGGTTTTTTTTCTTTTGTGTGTAACGACCTACACGTTGCCACATAGCAGGCCTGCTCAGAGTGACATTGTGCTTGGTTTTGTAGTACACACTTTGGCAAACCTGTGCTTGGAAATAAAGTAGCCCAGGAGAGCAGCAGCATTACGGTGATTTAGGCGGCTGCAGACAGTGGGGTGTATTTCACTGAGCCCATCTGGCCTGTTTGAAAGTGTTGCTGAGTCTAAGAGAGGCGGTCAGGCGGTAGAACAGAGAGGGTGATGGATGGGGTGATGG
Organism: Protonibea diacanthus; assembly: GCA_028641955.1. Lineage (NCBI taxonomy): Eukaryota > Metazoa > Chordata > Actinopteri > Sciaenidae > Protonibea > Protonibea diacanthus. Next base: position 19,279,610 of record CM053980.1, read on the forward strand.
ATGCAGGAGGAGGAGAGAAGATGAGAGTGCAGATTTGGGGGAGGAAAAGGAGCTCTTTTCCGGCAGAGTTGAATCTCAGGCTTGGCTGCAGCACACTGCTCTGCCTGTTTTCATACCAAGCACTCAGCTCTGGCTCGAAACCAGCTTCAACGCGACCAATGCCACCGAACCCCCAACTCCCTCACTCTCTTTCTCTTTCTCTCACTAACATTTTGGCTCACCCCTATCTTCCCCCTCTTCATCTTTCTGACTCTCATTCACTACCCCCTTCCTTTGGTGATCCCTTACCTTCACTCACTCACTCTTTCTCCACCCCTGTTGGGCATTTTCTCCAGCCTTCCGGTAGTACAGAGTGCTGTGGGATAAGACACGGGGGCCTCAAGGTTTCCATAGTGACACTTTGTGTCCTGATGTCATTAGTATTGACGGTGTGCAGCTAGGCCAAGCTGTCCTGGCACAGGGGCTGTTTACTGTTTACCCCAAACTTAAACCATTCACTAAAAGGCAGCAAACTCAGCCTGTGTGATTGTTTCATTTTACATTCAGATAGAGGTAACAATGAATGAATGAACAACAACAGAAGAAGTGGTTAATCTGTGATTGTCTGTTGTAAAAGCTCTTAGCATGAAGTGGTGTGTTTCCAGGAGCTGGATTTTCACCATGGGGAGACGCTTGGCAGGGTGGAAGTGGCTGTTTCACAAAGAAACATCCCCTCTGTCTGCTTGCTCACTCTATGATTACTGGAGCGTGTCTGTAGAGCAACAACTCAAGCACAACAAGCACCCATCCTCTGTCTCGCTGCTTCACTGCCTCGTCTGTCTGAAGAGATAGACGTTCCCCGAGCGCCGCTTCCCTCATGAAATGTATGCGTGTGTCCTATCTCCTCTATATCCTCCTTTGCCCCACGTGCATGACCTCATGCATCTGCGGTGAATACACAAATCACAGGGCTGCTCCCACCCATCTCCACCTCTCACAGATTGTTCAGCTCAGAGCTTTCCTGCAGGCCTCCAGCTGGCAGGTTGTGGCCTCTGTGTTGCCAGAGTAATTAGTTCTGCACAGCATCTTAGGCCAGTGATGAACAAAATATGGATCACACATTGATTCTGTCGCATCACATGGAGGGTGAGCGCATGTACGATGCACAAACATGAGCTTGTTTCTATCTATTCTCTTCATGTAAAGATTGTCCTGGGATGCAGAGGGGAAAAAAAAAACACTTCCTGCATTGATTGTAATGCGAACTGAGCCTTGTCCTTACACACATACAGAAAGTTTATTTTGGGGGCTGTTCGATTATAGTCTGTATTACAGCTGATGTTTGTTTATCACAGATAAATCAGTATCGGTGTACACGTCTGGAAGATATGTAAAGAAGGAATAGCAGAACTTTAATGTTTTATAGGCTGCATTTCCTTTTTATATTTGACCCTCCTTTTTTCTTACTTCAAACTTGGTTTTGTATTCATGTGTTTGAATTATTTATTTGTGTTGGGGCATTTTATGCCTTTATTAGTGAGTCAACAGCAGAGAGTTGACAGGAAATGAGTTGGGAGAGAAAGAACAACAGTGTGTGTGTGCAGGGGTTGTTGTTGTTATTGTTCTCTCTGTCCATACTGCCCGCAAAGAGATTTCTCCCTTCTCACAGTTTGAGTGTAAGTGATGGTGGTTCAGCCACAGTTAATATGAAGCATCTGCAGTCTGCAGTCGTACAAAGTTAGTCTTTTTAGTACAAAATTCCCTCTTTGGGCTTCTTTGTGCTGTTTGCTTGCTGAGCCGTGAAAGAGAGAATTTTCCACTAAAAAGACTGCAGCTTTAGACGATAACACTCGATTTGACCAACTCAAACTGCCAAAGCCTTTTATTAGCCTCAGAAATTAGGACTATGGATTTTGTCCTCCATCACCTACATAGTTATTGCATTAGGGAGGGACCTCTTTATGGCCAGAATGAACAATTACAACAAACAAAAACTCTATCTTTGGACACAAGATCTGAAGCTATCCTTAAATTCCCAACGCTGCCAGGACACCTCAGTCATCTTAAGATGTGTTGATGATCCTGTCTCGGTGTATATCTTTTACCAAACTCTTCAGCAAACAAAATTGAGGGATCATTCCCAAAAAATATGTTTTATTTTCTATGTAGTGTATTGCTATCAGCTTTTCTACTTTTACATATTGATATTAGCATCTGCCCCAAAAGTCCAGCATTGTTGGAGCTCAGCTTTGATTTGATTTGATTATTCCTCAGATTATGCTCTAACCAATGCATAATTAGATCCTTGAATCTAATTTATTTTAATCAAATTCCAGCAAAGACAGAAAAAATCACAGTTGCAGTTTTGTGCGTGTACAAGTGTGTGTTTACAGTGTCGTCAACTGGTCTGAAGTGAAAACCTTATCCCTAAATGTGATCTGTCACAAACACAACACTTTCTCTTACACACACACACACACATACACACACACACACACACACTTGGAAATCACCACAGGGATGATAAAACAGGTTAACGCATGTGTCTCTTGAGCCTTAAACAGTATGTGTTTAACCATGTAATATATCTTTCTGCCAGATGGTGGTGCTCTAAGATCAGTTGTCTCTTTGTATGTCTCTTGATCCTGAAGGAAGGTTGCTCATGTCAATACACTCAATTTCATACATCATAATATCATGTAATGCAAGATAGATAGATAGATAGATAGATAGATAGATAGATAGATAGATAGATAGATAGATAGATAGATAGATAGATAGATAGATAGATAGATAGATAGATAGATAGGACTTTAGATTTTATATTGCATATTATTTTATTTTTGTCTTCATACTACCTGTGTATCATTTCACATTAGCACAAGGAAAGAAAGTCTTTTGACAGACAGCCAGCAAGATAAACAGACAGATGGACAGACCAGCCAGTCTCCTCCCACTCCACTATGTCAGAAAAGGCGAGTCCCTCAGGCTACCGTGCAACAGAAATCCCTCATGCCAGATCAATACATTGAGCAGTAAAAATTAAGCCCAGTTCAAATTAGAAACTGACTTGTTGAGCCAATCAACGTGTTTCTATTAGAACAAGTGGCAAGAATTTATCATCACAGTGGTAGAGCCTGATCCCACCTTAAGCTTGTTTCCAAATGGGTCTGTGTGTGTGTGTGTGTCTAGTTGATAGAATAGTGTGGATGGACAGCTTGCCACCCTGTGGGCACCACGACTACAGTCTATCTGTGATCCACACTGGCAGCTGCTCTGCCAAATGGGATTTTCCTGGAGATTACAGCCTCTAAGTGTGACACGCTTGCATGTGTTTGTCTTTGTTGTTGACTGAATGTGTGTGAGGACTATTTGTAATAAAGCTGTGTGTCTTTTTTTTGTGTCGGTTCAAGTGTGTGTGTGTGTGTGAGGGTCTTGAGCCGAGGTGCAAAGAGAACATGTTTGGTTGTCACATGGGGCTGGTTAGAACATGACTGAACCCTCTCTGGCAAGTTGTACCAGGAGAAGGGGAGGGGATGTGTTCAGATGTGGGGTCATGCATTTTCCTCACTGCTGCTGCTCTTATTAGCAACATTAACCCTTGTTGAATAGACCTTACCTATCTTGTGACTATAGCTAGAACCAATGGATGGTAAAGGACGGGGTGTGTTCATATTTAAGTTATGTTTTATGGCATTGTTGTGTTACTCGTGAAATGGAAAAGGGCCGCAACTAACTAATTATTATTCTCTGAATATATCCTATATATGCTATAGTCCTTTCTGCAGAGAGCTGAGTTCAGCTCCAGCCTGTGGTCCTTTGCTGGGTGCCATCCCTTATCCCTCCCTCTGTGCTTTCCTGTCTATCTGTGGCTGTCCTGTCAAATAAAGGCAAAAAAATAATAATTAAATAATTAATTATAATTAATGTTGAAACTTGAGAGAGACCAGTGTGACCCCTTCAAATGTCTTGTTTCGTTTATTATGACTGAAGACTACGAAAATCAGCAAATATAAGAAGAATAAGAAGTTTGAACCCAAGAAGCTGTGGCATTTTTATCCATGTTAGCACTGTGGTTAAAGAGAAGGCCAAAGCGCTCTGTTGGTTGGTCCAGACTGAAAAATCTCAACAGAGGATGGATGCTGATTTGTGAAATTTGGTTCAGGTATTCATGCTTTCATCTTCTGGTGCCATCTAACAGGATGAAGGTTTTCGTTTATGCAGCCAAATATCTTAATATTTAGGGCCTGCTTTATGAATTGGCGCAGACAATGGAACACACATTCGTGGTCACTACAGGATAAAGACTATTGATCACCTAACTTTTCTTCTCGTGCCACCATGACGTTCATGTTTGTGGTTTGAATGAGATGTCTCAACAACTGTTGGATTGATTGCCACTGCAAAACTAACAACATGTACCGGAGGCTCATCGGTGCTTTGTCTGTAGTGCTAATTAGAAATGCGAAAACAATTTTAGGAAAATAAATATACAGAAAATAATGGATAAAATCTTCAAATCTCTAATCTTTGCTATCCTATAAAGGCACAAAAATAATAATCAAAACAAAAATAAAATCTCTTTACTGTGCTATTACTTTTTATTTGAATGTAGCGTGCATCATCATAGGTGCTAGGTGCATAGGAATTTGTCCATTATTTCATTAGTCCATGAACCAGCTGGTCACTAGATGACATCATCTTAACATTTTTTCTCTTTGATTAAAAAAAAAAAAGCTCAGTTGTAGCATATTATGAAATATTAGATATTCAGCACATTTTTATGGTGTTTTGTCCCTTTAACCCAGTTCACAGACGTGCGTGTTTGCCTCAGAGTCACTCAGTGAAGAGCTGTCCTCGGTCCTGAATATAAGCTGTGCATGGATCCCTGGTCATGTATGGGGACGTGGCTTTGTAGTTGCTCACTAACCTGCTTAACCTACTTTCTACATGCCGGTCTTTCATCCGTCCACAGAGAGGAAAGTGCTGTAGGATATATATAGCATACTTAACAACACACACACAGTGTCTGTCCAAGCTTTCCAAACCACACAAATAGTATCATGCTTTGTTGTATTTCTTGTGTTCTCACCCTTAATGCATCACTGATCATTTCACTAATGAAATCCCGCTTCACTTTGAACATGAACTCCCCATGTTCGGTCCATTAACCCAACTTGTAGAAAACGTGTTGGGATGCGCTTGAACCTTTATTGAGATGAATATGGCCAAAATAATGACATTTTAAGATCTTAATTGTCCAATTACGTAGACAGCTGTTGTGCTGCATTGCAATGCCAGTTCAATTGCAGTTTCCTAGCAACCAGAGAGGTACAATGCAATGATTTTCTGTTAAGTGGCATCACTTCCTCTTAGCGCAACAAGACCACATTCACACAAGAAATCTAAATCTGCAATGTATGCATGCTTTTTTTTACCTCAAGGTTTATGTTGATTTGCTGTTTCGAAGTCAAAATGTGCGCTTTTTTTTTAAATGATACCTGCTCATGTAGACATCCATATGGGTCATGTATACATCTGTATACCCTCGAGGTGTGGCAAGCCTGCGAAATAGCTGCATTACTGCAAACAAATTCCTCTCAGTTGATTAATTTTCATCCAAAATGCACCGTCCTGAGCTAATCATTGTACATGCGTTCTTTTCAATTAATTCATTATCAAGGGAGGTAGAGAGAGGGGGAAGGTTGGGGGAGGGGAAAGGAGAGTCAGGGGGAAAACAGAAAATCCAATCCTGCTGGTCTGAAGTCACGGAGCAATGGAGCATTAGTCTCATCCTGATGTAATTGGAATGACACCAAGAGTAAAGCTGGCTGATTTAGGGACAGCCTCTAGGCTTGATTTAATGCCCTCTACCAAAACTATACATCCATCTTTTTATCTTTCTCTTCTTCCCTCTTCCAGGCCCTCCATTCTCGTCCGTATTCCTCCCCCACCCTTCCTCGCACTCCATTCATTCACCAGCTACCGCCATGCATCTCCATCTGTACTCTATTACCGGAACAGTAGCTGCATTTTATAATATTTAAAGCCAGAAGGTTAGAAACTCCCAACAGAGCGTGTTTTTAGCATTTTACTTACTCCTTATGGCATTTACACACTCGAATGGGTGTGTTTTACTCTCACTGCTGTCGTGTTTTAATACTGAATAAATATCTCTGGAGAAGAGTGCAAAAAAAGGGCAGACTAAGCAGGTGTATCCAGGCCAGGGTGCTGCGTCCCCGGGCTTTGCTGCTGTTCAGTCCCCTGACAGATGGACTGACAGGGCAATCCTATTACCCCCATGTGTTTAGCTCCTCTTAATACCAGGGTGGGATGCATGGCTAATGGAAGACAATGAATGTTTGGAGGGAGAATCTCATGCTATTGAATGATGATCATCCCGATTTGTTTAATAACATGGAGATCTAAAACTAGTGAAAATTATAACCATGATTAGTCTGTAGCTCAGCGACTGTACAGTTTGTCTCATTGATGGATGTCATATCAAATCAGCTCAGCCCATTTAATAGGCTTTACTGTATATATTTCACCCATGTCAAGCAAAGAGTAAGAAAGTAAGTCTCATCACTGCCTTCAACTCTCTGAACTCAAACTATGTTGTAATACTGTACCTTTGCAGTATCATCACAGCACAGTATTGTGCCGATAAGTCAGTATACACTACATTTCTGTCCCCATTTTTTAAAGCAGGCTGCCGGCAAAGAATAAACACTGTGTGTTATAAACAACAACATGTATGACTACTCTTCTATATTTAGCTCAGCCAAAAATGGGCCAGTAGTATTTGCACCTTGTCACTTAACTTCTGCTGCTTCATTTCAGACAGTAAGGATCATCATTAAAGAGAATGAGGCAGACAGTCTCAAGGTGAATCTTAAGACTTTCAATTTCCTGTTCCTGAAACCTTTGTGTCTATCTTCTGCCAAAATGTTCCACAATTTCATCAAGACTTTTTGTGCCTTGAACCTTGAACATAAAGTCAGGCTCTATGACTTTGTATGTCATGAGATAATAGAGAATTGTCTACATCAGAGATTTTGCCATTTATTTATGGTAGTTTGGGGCATTTATGTTTTATCTTTGGTGGCTTTAATCTGTCTTATTAAACCATTGTGGCTGATATTGATACTGAAAGGGCAGGGCAGTCAAAAAATAGTTGGCAGGTGATTTGATGAACCATCTGTCTGTCTATCACCGCCTATCACAGGTGAACTTCAACCATTCATGTAACTTCATCAGACTTAGTGAAGCCAGTCGGGTGAATAGTGAAAACATATTTTCCGTAAAGAAAAGCCTTCAGTCTTGTTCTTTGCTCTCTTTCTATGAAGACATACTCTCCAGTTCTGATATAACTAATACTAGCAACATGTATGCTAACCTCTTTAGCAGCTATATTTGTTGTTTTTGAGCAGGAACTTCATACATATTGTCATTGGAGCTGCCAGTAGTTCCTCATAAGATGCTGATTGGTCTGAACCACTGTTTTTTGGACAAAAGCATATAGCTTGAAGCCTGGTAAGACGGATTCTTTCATGATCTTTTGATCTTGTGATCTCAGAGTCCAGTTGCTTCCACTAGCACCAATAGCAGGTCAAAGTCAAAGATTTTATCCTGTGACATATCTCAACATCTGCCTGATTGCTGCAGAAGATGTACTGTACATGGTTATGTTTGTGGAAAATCAAACTTTTACACAAAAGCATTGACAGGTTTTGTGTCTTTATTCTGTCTAGAAACACATGCTGCATTGCATACTTGTAATGGTATGTTATTTTTGGAATTTTATCCCAACATTCAGAGCAAATAGTCATTTCCACATTGCAAAACATCCATTTTTGAGCATCTGTCGTGTCATATTTTGTGTTTGAAGGTATTTGATACAATTTCATGGGCTGATTTCCCCCAACCTTTTATTATTTTATCTTCAGTGCATTACTGATATGATTTTCTGACTGCTTTGAAGGAAACCAGCTTACAATTCAATCATGTCCACCAGTTAATTCAATTTATTGCACAATGATAAGTTAGTTGTTCCATTATTTATACTCTATAAATCTCAAAATATGATTAACAATATGGGCCTTAAATGGATTTTGAATTGATTTATCTTAATTCCATATTTCTTGGATTAACTAGATGGAAGTAATCAATACCTCGCCTTATTTAAAGCAGACATTTTCCACTGATCAATACAGCACTGACTGCAAGTTTGAGATATGAGGGAATTGCAGTGAAGGTGGAGTGTAATTATGCTGTGCAGCTGCTGTGCAGTCAAATATCCATACTCATGTGTACATGTATGTGCATGTATGGTGCTTGGTATGCAGACTGCGTCTTTGCTGCCTGTAGCCCTACACCGGTCTCCTCAGGTCAAACAATTACCACACATCAAGGAAAGCAATTGGGCATGACTAAAATATCATTGCCATGTGATTGTGTCCCTATGTTTGGGCGGCTAGAGCCTAATTTAACCCACTTTGTCCATACGATCGAGGAGAATTGAGGACACGCTCTCCAATTCTGGTGGGCCCCCTGAGCATTTCCTGCAAGTCTGACACACGGCAGCTGGGCTGTAGACGCGCTGTCACTGGTCTCCTACCCAGCGGAGTGGGAGATGGGATGTAATGAGGGAGAGAAGTGAGAAAGCAGAGGAGAACAAGTAGCTGGAGGTAGAGGGAGGGAGCATTAAATGAGCCATGGGGGTGCAGAAACTTGAGGCTTTTTAAGGAAAGGCTCTGAGAATAACTGTGTATCGACCTGGGATCACTTGTTAGGTCACTTAATTGCATCAGTTTAGGAGCCAAACTGGTTTCCAGTCAAGGTTGTTGCTCTAATGTACCTTATGTATGCCTAAGAGTCAGTGTGGCCAGTTTGACTTAGCAGGAGAGAGTGGACAGAGAAGTGGAAGAGAGAGGAGATTGGTATATATGCACAAGGAATGGGACAGAGGCAGGGAGGGAGATGGTGGATGTTATTAGCGAAGAAAGCATTGATCCCAGGCTCTGGCTCCGAGCAGTATTCTCCACTTATTCCTTCATTATACAGTCAGATATCTCTGCACTTTCAACTGCCACCCCTGCCCTTCATCTGTCTGTCTCTCTGCCTCATAATTCCCCCTCCCCTCCTCTCACCTCCCAACAAAATCTGACAAACCTCAACCTCTCATCCATAGAGCTTCATTCTGCTAAACCCATTGTTTCGCTGATTCCATTTCAATTTCATTTGGTCTTTGCCGCTCAGCTGTAACTTAACCGAAGTCTTTGTGGAAAGGAGCGCTGCGTTTCTTTTGTCCTCGTAGACTCTGTTTAAATATTGATAGAGATTGGAGGCACCGCTGACTACTCAGTCAGATCTGAGGGGGGTCAAGGATGGCAGAGTTTCTGTGCAGATTTCATTAGGGGAGCATAGGACTGTAAATATGGAAGCATGTGAATCAAAGGGCCTCACCAACGCTCCGGCAGCCTTCATTATCCCCCTGCATGGCTAACGCCCTGTAATGTATTCCAATGGAGATGGAGGTTGGAGGGTGATGGGGTGTAAAATAGCATGTGTAGGAAGGCCCTGTTTTTTTTTTTTTTTATGCTTTGAGCAGCCAGCCTCTCTCACAGCCAGATCCCCATTAGTAGAGGAGCAAAGGATTGCATGTGCAAATGGTCCTGTGGATTAGAGAGCTAATGCATTTAGGAGAGGGGGCTCCACAATCTCTTTATTGCTTCTGCTGCTGTGTGTGCTGAGGCTCGTGCAGGGGATATACCCAGTCCCTTTGTGGAGCCTGAGAGATTTAGGGTAAAGTGAGTAGATAAGGGCACGGATGCACTGCGAGCACAGCCACACTGATGCAACACACACACACACACACACACACACACACACACATACACATACACACTCATCAAAGATTATGGTTGGACCAGAAGAAGCCTCGTTGTGTGTGGTGTTATTAAACTCAGCATGGAAATGAGATCTTTCCAGAAAGAGGCGCAGACGGCGGCCCTACTAATCTAATTAATCAGCGTCTGGGTTTTTTCATTTTCTTCTGCCCTCTTTTCTGCCCCTCTTTGTTGCTCTCTCCTCTCCAATCGTCTCCTTTACTAAACTCATCCTTCTCTCTCCATATCTTCCTCCCTGCCTATGTTTTCTCAGAATCTGAGCTTCACACCCTCTCACAGCCTCTCTCCCTCTCTCTCAGCATGTCTCGGACAAAAATTTGCCATGTCATGCGCTTCCTATAACACATCTTTATAAAGCCTCCTGTTGTCTTCTCCTGCCCTGAATAGCTGCTGTTATGGAGGCATGCTCAGTCAATGTATAGATGCCTCTGCAGCAGCAGCAGCAGCAGCATGGATGGATGGTGATGGTGATGCAGGATCTACCAGGCTTAACAGGCAACCTGCTACCAAGCCATAAGGCAGCTGTCGGCTTTACACGCACTATCCTTGCTGGTGGTCATCATCCTGTGAGTGAGGGGAATTTAAACTCCTTCTCAGTGGTGCTGGTGGTGCTGGTGGTGGTTCGAGTGAGCGTCACATTTGCAGCTTGTGGCTTTTAAAGAGGCAGCCGCCAAGGCAGCATGGGAGGGGCCCTCCTCTGCTGAAGCGCAGCAGCAGCAGCAGCAGCACAGTGGATAACTACAGTACAGCTCTGCGCTATCCGGCACAGTGAGTCAGCTGAGCTGCCGGGATCATCGCAGGGCCCGCGAATGAATGAATGAAGGAATGAATGAATGAACGACAGAGGAGAGGAGACCCTGCAGGATCTGGATACAGAAAGGCGTACAAAGGTGCGTCTTTGGAATCTGAGAGTCTGACATGGAAATACTGAAGTGATCGGAGCAAGCTTGTTGACGCATAATCCCACCCGCCCCACTGGCTCTGGCAAATCTCGCCTGCCGAAACTCAAATCCTCCAAAAGAGATTTACGGAGTGCGCTACTGCTGCTGCTGCGGGTTCAGCCACCTCCAAGAAGAAGATTTCGTTTTTGACCAGCTCTCTGCGGTGATCATGAATGTATTTTAATATTTTTTCTGGTGGGAGATATGTCTCAGTGAGTTATCTAAACCAGAGGACCTCATTGCGCTCATAATTAGGGTATTAAATCCCCAGTTGGAATCGGCACTGTCACTGCGTCGGGTGGTCGGTCGGTCGGTTGGGTTGGATGCGTCCTGAGGTGTGGACAGGACCTACCCCGTATATCATCACCATCATCACCCTCATCATCACAGGTATTTGATTCGTGATTGCGTTGATTACACCGGAGATCTGGAGCCATGACAGGCCCCCCGCTGGTCCCACAGCACGCCTGCTGACGGTACCGGGCATGATGGGAGCAGGTCTGCCGCTTTCAGGATCCCGAACCAGCCGATTTATCAATGGAGGAAGAGAGTGACACCCGGAAAATCAACAACAGCTTCCTTCGCGACCACAACTATGCAACCGAAGGTATTTAAACCTTGACGACGATGTTGGGAGATTTTTTTTTTTTAAAGCACAGCAAAATCACCCGAGGCTGAAGCTAGAGGGATGCTAATATCACAGCAAAAATAAGTGTAGACATAGCAGAAAAATAACTATTATCCAAATATCACAGCAAATATCATCAACTATAAATGCCCTGGGTGACAGGAGTAATTATTCTTATATTAGGCTTTATGGTGATGCTATTTTGTCACCATAAAGTGCATAAAGCTCATTAAAATCTAATTTAATCACCCCAGAAACACCGTGAAGGTGTTAAAGGTGGCCATTTATCATAAACCTTGTGCTTGTAGGTTAGCCTGTGGTGTCAATAGCTGGCGATGATGAGGTGGCTTCCCATCATATTGCTATTTTAGGATCCTGACTGAGGGGAATCAGGGCTTTAATCTGTATCTGGAGTTCAGCAGAGGAATAAAGCCTCCTGTACAGCTGCTTCAGTGTCTGGAGTCCATGGTGAACATTTTAAAATGATGCATTGATGATGAAGAAAAAAGTGTTTTCTGTGTCTACTTGTTGGAATAATCAGAGACAGAGTAGATGCCCTAATTTTAAGAGGCATATGGATGTCTTTCTCTGTCTCACACACACACACACACACACACACACACACACACACACAAACAGCATTTTTACTGTACATGCTCATAACTGAACAATAGCTGTTTTTTTCTGCAGCTCCATAAATGCTGCACGTGTGTGTGTGTGTATGTGTGTTTCCTCCTCATTGACCACACAACAGCCTCTTGATTTTCAGCCTGTTAACTGTCTGATGCTTAATAGTTCCCTTATGTTCCACCAATCAGCTCCACCTGTCCTCCACAAGCTGCTTAGATCACTGATCAACATAAAACATTGATTTACAGGTAAAAAGCTATCATCAGTCTCATTTAGTGATTATGCAGATTGGTTATGGGCATTAACTGCTGTGCTGATATTAGTAAGATAATAAAACACGTAGGGGCACATACACGTTTTATGGTGTTTATTTTCCTCTGTTCTGCAGAAAATAATTGATTATTATGTATTACACACTCATTTGGATTAAGTGCAGTCTGTAGTCTTTATTGTTCAGTTTGAAGCACTGTTTTAGTCAGTATTAATAATAGCCTCTGCAGCACTGGAGCAGCCTGTAATTCTTTCACACCAGACACATTTCACCACCCACCTACCGTGAGGTTTGAAAATAGAAGAATCTCACTAAAAAGAAACATATTTAAATCTGAAATATGATGGAGCATCCCGATAATTGAACAATCAAAGCAAAGTCTCCACAGATCATCCACAGAATTTAATAGACCAGAGGGATTTGGAGGGTATATATAGAGGGTATGTGTGGCTGCAGGGTGGGTCAGAGCCACCCCTGGCTTCTTCCATTTGCCATCAGCTCAGGTTACTGATGCCACTGCAGGTTGCAGGAGAGACAAAGTCAAGGCTCAGAAGGCAAAGAGTCTCATTCACGCAGTTTCATTTAGGTTTTATCCATTTGTTTTAAATATGGGAGTGCGTCGTCATCATCATTTGCTCCGCTCTTGCGCTTACAGATGATTCCCTGTCACTGCTAAACACACAGTCGCTGGTTCAGAGCGAGAGGAAGTGATGTGGGGGTGGGAGTGGGTGTGATGGATATCTTTGTTTGATTTGTGCGCCGAGATGAAAAACAGTAGGGGAGCTTCCTCTTCCAGCTTCTTCTTCTCTTGCCTGTCTCATCCATTCGATCAGGAGAGCGTGCACAAGAGTCACACAGGTAGTAAAATGTGTCTCCTGAAAGCAAAAGACTGTCTGGTCTGCAGTCCATCTGCGCCTTTTTTGAAACAAGAAGCGTCTACTTTTGTTATTTTTTATTGCTGTAATTTATGACTGATCGTCACACCTCACAAATCATGAATGAGAGTAAGTGTATGTGTTCATTCACCCTCTCTCTCCTTGTCTTCTAAGTGGTATGAAGTCGGTCTGGAGCCAAAGATCATACGGGCTGGTGTCTGGGTCCATCACCGATCCTCATAAATCCACCAAAGTGCCCATGTTCCATCAGGCCCAGTCGGTTCAGACCACACACACACACACACACACACACACACACACAGTCACACACATATACACACACAGGTCCCTTATATGGGATTTCCCTCAGGCTGTGCTTGCCCACAGCAGCAGGACACTTTAATGATGTCACGTTTTAATGATGTCACTGGTGCTGACCTTTGGCTCGCCACAATCCCACGCCTCGGTGGGTCTGTGGGTGGATACATTGACTCAGTGGGTCCATGTAGATTATGTGAGTGCTGGTCATCCATAGACGCTCTTCTCAACCTGGAAGCGAAGTTTCCAGAGACGTAGCTGTTGTCTAGATGGAAGAAAATTACATTACAGTGTGATTTGCATTCAGCGGTCGCCTGCTGATGACACGATGCTAATGGTGCCACGATGGATGTTTTGTGTCTCACTGATGCTGTGTTTGTCAATGGACTGTTACGCTCTTACAATAATCAACACCTTGGATGTTTCTATAATGGACGAAATTGCCAAATAGCAGAACACCACTTTGGGCGTAAAAATGTAAATAGCATCCTTGCTGTGAGGCAGGACCTAACGTCTGCTTTGGTATTGATTTCTGGTCCTTTACAATTTAGCCACCGGAACAATGACCTAAAGATCTATTGGTAGGACATGTAATCCCTTCCTCCTTCTCTCCCCTACCCCCCTCTTCCTCTCATTCTCTCTCTCTCTCTCTCTGCTTTACTGCTTATATGTCGGGTACAAGCTTGTGTGTGATGTGACCCCTCCAGCCCTCTCTGAATACTGATGCAGTACCATAACAGAGAGCTCACAGCCTTTATTGCAGCTGCTGATGAGAGCAGAGCAGCGGCTGGTTGCCTGTGCCAAGGCAAACGGCCTGGGGCCACACTTTAGGACCCCGGCATAAAAAGACTTAGCCCACCATACCCCCCCCAGGTTCCATCCATTATTCACTACGAAACACTCAAAAAAAAAAAAAAAAAACGCCGAACCCCGCCTCACCATATAGCGCAAGAAAGATAATGTCTGTGTGTTGTGTACGGGGATGGTGTGGGGGTGGCGGGTGCTTAATGGCAAGCTGTGAAGTTGGGGCGAGTCACACTCCTTATTCAGCTGCCGCTTTCATCTTCTGATTAGCTTCTTATTAAGTCTGCAGCTCCATGAAATTTTAATGAGAATTTATTAAAGAACCCTTGGTTGTTGCTACTGTACCACCATTATAAAAAAAACATCTTATTTCTCTGATGTTTCCCTAACCCTGGTCAGCAGTAGATTTAAGGCGCTGCTGTGATCGATGTATTATACGTGAAGGGTTCGGTGCACTGCTAGCCCCGCAGGCTGAGCACTGTTTGACCTTACCAGACTTTATAATGGGATACATTTGTAAGTTTTGATAGCTAATTCCTGTGTCCCTGTGTCAGGGAAGCAGCGTCACACTGAATCTTTTGTGTCTTGGTTGATAAGGTCACTGTAGATACAGGATTTCAGTCTGTACAGCAGACTTCTAGTCTTTGATTCACTCCAGCCTTGAAAACAGAAAGATGAAAGAGATCGCACCAAAGCAACACAGACAGACAGATAGAGAGGGAGACACGGCTTTTGTTTTGGTGGTGGATGATAATTCTATGCACCCATCTCTCATGCCCACCATCCCCCCTCCTCCTACATCTTCAGTTTCTAAGAGAATACCAAATAACAAGCATTCGAAATGATCCCTCTTGGTATTCATCTTAGTGCGAGCAGGAATCGATCAGTGCCTTTCCACCACCTCTTCATGTTTCGTCCCATCCGGTGTTGTGTCTGTAGTCAGATGTGTGCCACGCCGATGTGTTAATGAAGTGTGAGAAGTGAAGCAGTAACACGTCTCGCCCATTTCACCCTTAACTCCCCGAGGTGTGGGGATACAGAAGAGCAAGCACATACATACACACACACACACACACACACAAAGTGTAAGAGTACACACATGCATACACATTGAGAAGAAAAGCACACACATACACACACATTCTGTCTCATTCTCAAGGGGCTGATCTCGGAGAAACCAGGTTAATTAGCTTGTTCACTCCAGATCTTACAAAGAGTCATGCTCTTCAGATGAAGAGAGCTGCATTGTGCTCTGTTGCCTTGTGTGCAGCTAATAAAGCCTAATAAACCCTTAATCATATGGCTGGGTACCAGACCAGTAGGTAGCAGGGTTTTATTCAAAAAAAATTTGATTGATCTCCATTGTTGCCGGTGTGAAATGAAGCTGTTATCAGCTGCTTATTCAGCACACGAGCGATGAATCGTGAGGCTCTCAGCCTTTATGTGCAGAATTTGTGATACATGCACGTGTGTGTTCGTGTCCCTGATAAAAAAAAAAAAGAGAAAAAGAAAAAGAAGCACAGATTGATACATATTGTTGATTATCATAGCGGGAACAAGGGAACGGGCCTAAATTATCCCTTCAGCCTGATCCTTTGACGCAGGCAGCTCAGAACAAGTGCTGTAATCCTCTCCTCTCCACGTCCAGCGCTAACAAAGCATTTACACGACACCATGTTGCTCACGTCCCTCCCCTTACCTGGAATTACTGCACAACACTTACGCAACTAGCTTTCCATGCGCTCACACCATTTTTAGGCCCTGTCTGTCTTACACAACCCTCCAATGCTCCAGTTCGTTTTTGTTTTGTTATTTTCACCCCGACCTGATTACATGTTAGCCAGGGAGCTCCTATTTTGGTCTCTGCTTGTGTCTGTGCCGACGAGACTCACTGTACAATCTTTTATTGACCTACTTAGAGAAACAAACCGCCTTCCCCAGACTTTACCCCCTCATTTCTTTTAGTGGCCCTCTGTGTTATGTGTGATAGATGTTGCATGCTCGTGCGTCTATAAATACATTCAATATCCTCCCTCCCCACCCCGTGTATCAGGCCCCTCGTGCATGGTTTCCATTCCAGAATCAATGCATATCTATGTTTCCATCCAATTGGTTTCAGTCCTGTTTCTATATTGCATGCTGAAGGGCAGTTATTGAGGTCCAGATTGGCGAATAGAAACAGATAAAAGCCGCGCCATGCCTGTTTTTATTTCATTCGTACGTACAGTTACACACACACATCACAGCAGCAGGCCAACAGGCTTGTCTGTGTTATTACTGGTGATGGATGCGTGTTATCTTGAGCATCCCTCTGATGCATCAAGAAGCGCTGACCTGTCTGTGTCAGACCTGGCTGGCCACAGGATTTATGGGCTTCATCTGGTTATGGTCTGCTGATGAAGCTGTGTTTGTGTGTGTGTGTGTGTGTGAGAGAGAGAGAATAAGTACACATTTGATCAGCCGCTGCTGATTCCAGTCTATCGTGAACCTGCTGATGCTCAGGTAATAAAAATCTGCTCTGATGCAAGCAGAAATCATTGCAGACTGCTAATCGATTTGTTCCCTATAATGAAATTTTACCTGAAACCGCTGTATTTAAACACAATTCCCACCGGTGGCTGAGGTTGTGTAGATTGCCTCGGCTGGTTTGAATACATTTGCATGAAGAAAAACTAATTTAGGGAAGCATTCCATCATGTTACTCGGAGTTTCAGCTTCACTGGCTCTCCGCGATTCTTCATTCAGCGAGATGATTGAAGGATGAATCTGTGTGCAAACTCGTTAAATGGCATCCATCAATTACTGTTTCTCCTCAGTGACTTAATGTGTTGATGATGAGGGAGAGAGGGAGAGAGGGAGAGAGGGACCAGGGGAGACCAAAAAAATGAAATGAGTATGAAGGGCAAAAAGAGAGAGAAAAGCTTTGATTCAAAAAAGCTGACCACTAAGCCGATTCCATTCGATTCACACCGGTGGTTTAGGCCTGACGGTGCTGGGGAAGACACTATTGTGTGTGTGTGTGTGTGTGTGTGTGGGTGTGTGTGTGTGTGTGTGTGTGTGCTTGGGGGGTTTGCACTACATGTCTCTGTGCATGCATGAGGTGGATACATGCAGACACAGAAAGAGAGATAAGTGCAGAATGAGAGATGTAGGGTGTATGCGACAACAACATGGAGTGTCAGTGGGGTACTCCCAGGCTGTAATTAGGTCAGAGTGTGTCTTGTCTGAAACATTATTAGCCTCTAGATTCAAATATGATTAGGACGCCCCCCCCCCCCCCCGATCCACTCATTCTCATGTCATCCTCATGAATCCTACCGGCGTGGTCGCTGAATGTGGCTTTCCCTCCCTTCTACAATTAAATGAAACAAGGGTGGAGGACACACACACACACACACACATACATCCGATGACATGCCCGCTTAGTCATTTTCACCACGCGCAGCAGCTTTATGTGAAGAGATGAGCCCGTCTACAGGGACGCTATTGTCTGAAGTTGTATGCTGCATTGAACTGCACACACTCCCCCAGATGCAGTAGCAGGTTTTCACTCTATTGCAGTACTCTCTCTCTCTCTGTCTGCTGAATTACAGCTAGCATCAGCAACTAAGTCTGAGAGCTATTTGGCACACACACACACACACACATACACCCCTCCGACTGCCGCTAGAGATGGAAACGGTCTCCATAGCAACATTCCCCTCTCCTGTTCAGCGCTCCGCCAGTAGCAGGTCCACAGAGGGCGTGGGGGGTACAAAACAACAAGCTCTCTCTCTTTCTCTTTCTCTCTGTCTAATATTATTGTCATTGTTAAACAGAGGGCTAGCCTTTACTGTGGTGTGTGTGTGTGTGTATGTGTATGTGTGTGTGTCAAAAACTATGCTATGCCTTTTTAGCCTGAGGCTGTATAATAATTACAGTCACCATTAGCCTCTCCTAAATCCAGGCAGATGTATGTCTTTGAGGAGGAGAGGAAAAGCTACCTTAAGGGTAGGTGTCTGTTATTTACTTTCTGGTGAGACCGTAGCTATGCAGAGACACCGAGAAATGTTGGTGATGGGGTATAAGTGGAGCGATTGTAGCTTGTTCTTGTTATCCTGTTGATGCACTGTATAGATTGGAAGTTTCCCATACGTGCATAGATTTATAAGCTGCAAAAAAGATGCGCAATTTAAAGGTTTTTCACTGTGTTTTTATTTTAATGAAGGAGCAGGAGAGTCACTGAGCAGCATGGGGTCTACTCAGAGAGGTGAATGGCATTATTAGTGTGTCGGCAGGGTCCTCTGAAACGCAGGAGTGCAATTAAATGACACAGATTGGCTCACTTCAATCAGACAAGGGGCTGAATTAGTTGATATCATGCAGTGAGTCATCTAGTGGCTTCTCCTAACCCATATTTCACTAAACTAGGGTATCTGTCCCGGAGAGTCCTCTGTGGGATTGTCACAAGGTTCCCCGTCCCCTTCCCCTGACATGTTTTCTAGAAGTCAGTCTACCAGATCTCATTGAAATCTTTCTTTTTGTCCGACTGATACCTTGACAGCTTTGTGCGCATCCACGCTAACACTTTCTCCCCCTCTCTGCTCTGCTTCCTGTGTTGCAGCTGACATTATCTCAACGGTCGAGTTTAACTCATCGGGGGAGCTGTTGGCCACCGGGGATAAAGGAGGCAGAGTGGTTGTCTTCCAGAGGGAGCAGGAGGTAGGAAATGCCAACAATTCAATACTAATTATGCTGCTCTGCTAAAAGGATTTGACAGCCTTGAAACATAAAAGTTGGATTATTTGCTTTTAGATGACTCTCAAGCAAAGAGTTATATCTTAAAAATAAAAAAAAAATCTCTCTGAGGCCATCATGATAAACTAATGTTACATGACGAAGCACCAATATTTATTCTGTCAAATAAAATATGTATGACATATACCGCTGCACTGAAGTGTGTTTTATCTGAGTGCTAGAACAAGCTAATAAAAAAATATGTAACCAAATGTTGTCGGACGATGGGTAACAATGAGTCAACAGCCGTTCTCTCAGTTTTGCAGGTAACCATGAACCAAAATATGACCTTATTATAATAAAACGTCTTGTCGAGTTTGTTAGTATTTATCATCTGGGGACCAGGAATATTTCTGTCTAGACTAACTAACAGTCAACGCCATAACGAGTCCCACTGCTAGCAGAGCTAAATACAGTATATTTTAACATTATGTTAAGAGAGATGCGTTTCTATGATGTCTGTTTCTCGTTCTCTCTCCTTCTCATGCAGAGTAAGAGCCAGCCCCAGCGTCGGGGGGAGTACAATGTTTACAGCACATTCCAGAGCCACGAGCCGGAGTTTGACTACCTGAAGAGTTTGGAGATCGAGGAGAAGATCAACAAGATCAAATGGCTTCCTCAGCAGAACGCCGCCTACTTCCTGCTATCCACCAACGGTCAGTCTGGTTAACGTCGTCGACGCTATAGGAGCCACACAGATGGTCAAAGAAAGCATTCATCTCTCACGAGAGTGTGTCTAAACGTGGGCATTGTGTTGTTGTTACTCAATAACAGTGACGGCTAAAGGCATAATTCATTTCTCATTTTGCAGCATGGGCAGATATGCAGCTGATGTAACAGGAGATGTCATTAATAACGCATGAAAATGTCTTTTGGACTATTTGTGTGAATGTATTGGTGTTTTCGCTTCACCGAGCAAGTGCCACCAGCAGACGCGTTTCAGATTGAGAACTTCATGCATGGCTGCCACAGCAGAAACACACACACAGACAGACATATCAAAGCATGTGCCACCGCACAGCATACATGTATGCTGGCTCAGACACACACACATCAGCAGAGAGACGTCTTGCAGATTGTGGGCTTCATGCATGGCTGCTACAGAAGTGCTAGCGGTGGCTGGAGCAGATGGTGCAGGGTCCTGTGGCGATGGCCTCGCTGCTCTGACACCAATATTCACAGCGGAAATTAAAAGAAAGGAAAAAACACACACACCCAACAACCTGACTGCTGCCTCCATCCCCCTTTATTAGACCAAGAAGATGAGGTGTAACTGGTGTTTGTGTGATGCAGAATTGAAAAGCGGCCAGATGGCTTTTTCAGGGGCAGCGTATAGTGCAGCTGGGAAATGTAGTCAACTTGTAGATTGATATCAGTGACATCAGAATGTTCGCAGGAGCCGCAATTCATCATTCTCGCTGGCTCCTGCCCAGCTACATGCCAGATTGCCCCAACCCCCCGCATCCATCTTGTATCTGAGATTCACTGTAGTGAGCTATGATCTAACTGTATTTTGTGTGTTTGTGTGATGTCTCCATCCCAGACAAGACAGTGAAACTGTGGAAAATCAGCGAGAGAGACAAACGTCCAGAGGGCTACAACCTGAAGGATGAAGACGGACGGATCAGGAACCCGTTGACCATTACCTCGCTCCGGGTAAGAGGTCACGCAGCACAGAACATGTCACATGGAGTAACAGCCACGATTTTACTGCTTGGCTTGGAGTCAAAAAGCAAGTTATGATCTGAAGACAATATTCCAGATTAATCTAAAACAAAAACAAAACATTTCAAGCTACAGGCTCTGCCTTCATTCAGTCTTCTTTTACAGACAGAGGTAGCTCATGAGAGCACAGTT
The DNA here is from genome assembly GCA_028641955.1 of Protonibea diacanthus. Classification (NCBI taxonomy): domain Eukaryota; kingdom Metazoa; phylum Chordata; class Actinopteri; family Sciaenidae; genus Protonibea; species Protonibea diacanthus. Next base: position 19,300,600 of record CM053980.1, read on the forward strand.
ATAATGTGTTAATGTGAAATATGACAACTTACTGTAGCCGTTTCCATGAATATTTAATAAAGGTGGATAATTTGCTCCATAGTACACCATCAACTGTAGTGCTGTAAAAGTTATTATGATCCCAATCTGATATAAATTGAAGTGCTCCATTCATATATAATTTAATATTTAATACTGTTATTTCACACATTAGAAATCTTGATTTTATATCCATGACACACTCTGTAAAAAACTTCCAGTAGATTTCTTTTATATAACAAGAAGAAGAATATGAATAATTTCACAATTTGTACACGGGGAAACAGCTAAAGGTAACAAACTTCTCCTCCCAGCACCTCCAAAGCTTACAAATACATAACTCCATAAAAATTCAACTTATGATATTTACACTAAACTACTACTGTATGTTATGTGTTAGTTAGTGAGCTCCACAGGTGTTGGTAGGTGAATTGGTAGGTGAAGGAGAGAGAACCAGACTAGCTGTTTCCCCTTATTATTATTATTATTATTATTATTATTATCTTGCAAAGTAAATTCAGCAAGGAAAACTTCATAACAGTAATTAGGCCAAATGTGCCAAAGTTTTGTCCACTTTCTAAAAAGACATGTTAATAATAAAAGCCATCTCACGCCATGAAACTGGAGAAGCTAAATGGAATGGAAGCATTTATTCATTTCATAATTGACAGCTGTGCTTTTCCTAATGCGACACATCAAAATGTTTTCTGCGACAAAGGTCTATCCTCAGTTCACACATCGAGTCTGAATATGTACGGCTCAGATAAGCTGATTAAATCAAAATTTAGCATTCAGCCATTTCGCTATGATAGCCTTTAATCCTCCATAAACGTCTTAGCAGCGCATGCACACACGTCTGGACTGGATCGGTCAAAGTCGATACAGTTTGCTACATTAAAATGAAATAAATTGAATATATGCTCACTTTGAGTGCTGATAAATGACGCGCTGGCACACAATCGTTGGACAATTTTGAAAATACACTTTCTGTGGAAGAAGAAAGTGAGAATGAGTGATCGATATGTTCACTGAGGTGAAGACCATGAAGGGATCATTCTCTCTGCCTCCCCCCCAACACTCCACTACCTCTTTAATTTTCACACAAAGCAAGCAGGCACATACGACTGTGTGTGTGTGTGTGTGTGTGTGTACGTGTGTGTATCTGCCATAGCAGATTAGTGCTATGTTCAGCGTGTCTGTCCCTCTTTGTCTGGCTGGCCAGGGGATCATAGCAACCTGGAGGACAGGCCAGGACTGTGACAATCCTGTTTAGAGGCTGTGAAATCTGCGCAGGGCAAAAAAGCAGAGGAAGAAAATCATTCCAAAATATAGCCAAAAAAACTCAATCAATACATTCTCCTCACTGTATCGTGTAAAATCTGTGATTGAGTTTCTCTATAAAACACAAACTATATCGTTTTTGTGTCATCTGATGATGATTTGCTGCTTTAAAAGTGTTTAAAATGTCAATATTGTGTGCTGTGATTCGATTACTAAGTGTATTTTTGACTTTTTTAAAACAGAAATATCTCAAATTTAAATATTCTACTTTTCATACTACAAGTAGGAGAATCTATTAGATCGTCTCGAGCAAGCTGAACAGTGTAACTGTCAGTGTTTTGGGGTTAGGGGTTAATATGGTCCGTGTCTATCTGGACAGCCAGTGAAAGACATGGAAATGAAGTGACACCCATGGAGATACAGCAGCCTGCTGGGCTGCCATGTCTCTCTGTCAGTGCCAGCAACGGAGGAGAGAAAAAGGGAAGAAGCAGTCGATTTGTTCTCCTCTCTCCCTCCCCTCCCGTCTCTCTTTGTCTGGGTTTTATCTGGCCAACGGGGGGCTGCATGCAGACTGGTGCTGGGTGTCTTTGAAGCCCAAGCAGCACTGTACAACTGTGTGTGTGTGTGTGTATATATATATATATATATATGTGAGAGCTCGTCTTAATTCTGCAGAGTTCAGTTATCATTCCTCAGCAGGGTCTAGCGATGCCCTCGGGCCATTACTCTTTCCACCTCTTTCGCTTTCTCTCTCTCTCTCACACACACACACACACAAATAGGAGAAAAGGACTTCTTCTGCACTTAAATGCAAGCAAGAGAGCGAGGGAGGGAAAGAGGGAGGGAGGTGTGATCACCGAGTAGCTGTGTAGCAAACAGATATTCACAGGCTGATTGAGCGAGCTCATCAAACAGCCCCGAAGCCCTTCAGTTGCTGTCTCTGTTTCATTAAGATTTGTGGAGTAAATGTCATATGTATCCCTGGAGTCATCTAGTTGTGGTTCACACACACACACACACACACACACACACACACACACACACACACACACATGCATTATATTCATACACACAAATTTCAAGCAAACATATGCAGATGAATATCTAAGAAAGCCTCCAGGAGACCGGCATCAAAGTGCACAACATATTGAATCAGAGTTACGAAACACATCAAAGACATCTATTTTCCTGCATATCTTCTCCTCCCTAACTGACTTGTCTTCACCAAAAGGTGCCGGTGTTGCAACCCATGGACTTGATGGTCGAGGCGACAGCCAGGCGTGTTTTCAGCAATGCCCACACCTACCACATCAACTCCATCTCTGTCAACTCCGACCTTCAGACGTTCATCTCCACTGACGACCTCAGGGTGAACCTGTGGAACCTGGAGATCACCGATCGCAGCTTCAGTATCCTCTTACTCGAGACTCATTATCCCTGTGATTCAAACCTATTTGTACGTGTCACTTTAGCTAAATCAACAGCAGTGATTTGCTACTAAATGTCCACAGTACCTGTTCCGAAATTGTTCCTTAGTGTCTGCCTCTCAGACATCGTGGACATCAAACCAGCCAACATGGAAGAGCTGACAGAGGTGATCACCTCAGCGGAGTTTCATCCCCAGCAGTGTCACACCTTTGCCTACAGCAGCAGCAAAGGCTCAATACGCCTGTGTGACATGAGACAGGCCGCGCTCTGTGACAAACACTGCAAATGTGAGTATCACAGAGTGCAATCACGGGAATATGAGAAAGAAAGAATCCAACACTTTACCATTATAGATTTTCTTTCATGTGATTCATAGTGTCAAAATTCCCCCAGCGAAACCACAACACTCGTCTTTTCACAGTGTGTTTATTCATTTAAAGGAGCGGTGTGGAGGATTTAGTGACATTTAGTGGTGTAGCTGCATGAAGGAGGAACTACAGTGCCCACAAAAACATGCGAAAGGCACAATCTAGAGCCAGTGTTTAGTTTGTCCTTTCTGGGCTGTTGTAGAAACACAGAGGTTTAACATGGCAGACGTAACATAATGATTCTTTTTTTCAGGTGTTTATTGGTGTTGTTTTTTAAAAGTTATTGTATATTATATGTTATATCTCATACAGAATGAGACAGAGTGCTGCAGGTTCATCTAAATGTATAAACACACGACGACATCAGAATGACGAGAAAGACATAAATACACAACACGGAGCCAAATCTGCTCTTAATGTTTCTGCTTCGGCTCTATCTCTGTGTGGCCATGACGTGCAGTTTCCACCCCCTGCTCAATATGCCAGGATTGATACCGCATCAATAATTCTCCCTGTGTGTTTCAAACAATGAATGGCCTTTTCTAAAGCTTAACATCGCCTGCATACTCTTTGGTCAAATGAATAATGAATACATTGACATTTTCGCGGAGAAATCAATGACTTAAGAGCAATCGCATTAGTCCCTCATGGACACACCTTGTAGTTCGATAATGTCAGTCATTTCCTCAGACGTATTGATGTATTCACTGGACCGTGTGCTAACCCGGCTTGTTGAATTTCACATGTGCATTTGTTTGAGGGCTGAATAAGAAGAAAAGGTTTGGATTTTGGAGTAGATTTTAATGTTGGTATTCACAATCCACCGTAACATATGTGCTATCGTTGACAGGTGCTTGCAGGGCACACACACACACACACACACACACACACACACACACACACACACACACTCATGCATACACACGCACAGTCACAGAGCAGGCAGGTGATATCGTTACCCTCAGGACAGGTCTGTTAAAACTGACCTACTGTCTCACTGCATAAACGCGCATGGCTCAGAGCGATGTCTACTCACATACTCCCACGCATACACACAGCTTCCCTCCTTCCCTTGACATCCACACACACACACACACACACACACACACACACACACACACACACACACAAAAAACATCATGAACCCTCTACATAAACAACACAAACACACAATATCTCCTCCCATACCTGTAAATCTGGGATGCTGCTGGTATCTATCAGCGTTAGAATGAGGATGGATTAATGGATGGAGGGAGAGGGGAGCGTTGCCAAAGTGCTGAGCCCCAGGACAGAGAGAAGGGGGACCAAAAAGCCCCCATGCCGACTCCCCAGGGACCCTATTATACACCGGGAGGGAGGGCAGCGACACACACACACCCACACATGCATATATACATGCGCACTTTGCACACACCCACTCACACACAAACACTCATTCACTGACACACACACAAATCCAGCGGGGCTCAAATGGGCCCAACACTTTGACATTGATTTGTTTTTCTTATCCCTTCCTCATCCCCCGATTTTTTCATCTCTCATGCCGCATCCCTTGTTAGACTCCCCACTGGCACATCACAGAGCTATTCTCCAGGCCTCAGCTGAGCAGGAGGGAGGGGAAGGGTGGGGATGCGAGGAGGAGGGAAGGGTGGGGGTGTATTTGGAAGATGGAAGAGAGGAGGAAAAGAGGAGGAGGAACAATAACTTGACGGCTAACGATGGAATGCCTGGCTCTTATCCCCAGCGTGTTGGCCTGCACACAGTTCAGCAGCTGCCAGAATCAATATGAATCATAACCAATATTTACCCAGCATGCTGACCCACGACTGCCTCGCTAAACACACACAGAAATAATCCTGCTGCTGCTGCAGCAAACCCCGCATCCTTGCATTGTTATCTCTGTTATTATTCATTAATAACGGCCCCCACCACCACCCCAAACAAAATCTGCTTTGTGTTTTCTCGCCATGATGATTAAAAGACGAGCGCGAGGAAAAGCAGCGACCTCCTACAGTGTAAAATGTGTTTTGCTCTGTCAGAAGATAACCGCTTTTTGTTTTCTCCTCTCAAAGATTTCGAAGAGCCAGAGGATCCCTCCACTCGCTCCTTCTTCTCTGAAATCATCTCATCCATCTCTGATGTGAAGTTCAGCCACAATGGGCGCTACCTGATGACAAGGGACTACCTCACTGTCAAGGTGTGGGACCTCCAAATGGAGAACAAACCACTAGAGACGTACCAGGTGAGCTTTCTTGGTGTCTTTACGTGCCTGTTGGACAGTTTGAAGCCTCCAGAGACGATTCTCAGCTGGCGAAGTTTGAAAATAATGGTTAGGCCTGGATCAAATCAAAACTTATTGATTCCAGACTAATCACTCAACATAATCCCATTTCGCTGTCACCCTACCAATCTGTAACCGTGTCATCTTCAACAATTACCCGAGGAGGGCTTATTGAGCTGACTGTCGGTAAAAAGACAGATAGCGGCGTCGTTGATGCAACCTGAAGGGCAAAACCTCCCACTGTGTGGTCACCGGGGTCAGATCCTCACTGTCTGATCAGGGGAAGCCATCTTAGGGCAGGTCATGATTGATAAGGCCATCAGCTGGGCTCAAGGGACTCTTTGTTCAATTCCAGCTCCGCCTCCACCTGCTATGTAGCATCTTAGCATCGGTCACCAGGTCTGGAGGGATTACTGAAAGTACAGCATATGGCAGGGCAGCTTATGGTTGTATCGCAATGTGACGAACTTTAGATGCTGAAAAACGGTGACAGTAATCCAGCAACTGGTTCGGACATTTATGTTTTTATTTGTTTTCCAGGTTCACGACTATTTACGAGGCAAACTTTGTTCTCTGTATGAGAATGACTGCATCTTTGACAAGTTTGAGTGTGTCTGGAATGGATCAGACAGGTATGTTTCATTTATTTTATCAATCCATACATCAATTTATGCATCCATTCATTTCAATAACCCTTCACTCTCCTCTACTCCTCCTCAGCGTCATAATGACCGGCTCTTATAACAATTTCTTCCGAATGTTTGACCGGAACACTAAACGCGACGTCACACTGGAGGCGTCCAGAGAGAACAGCAAACCCAGAGCCATTCTCAAGCCTCGCAAGGTACAGCACTGCTCATCCACACAAGCGACCTGATATCTGGAAGTCTCGTCTTTGAGGCAGCTGGATTTGCTGTTTTATATTGCCACAGTGTTGCTACTAGTGAGGAAAACTTGGCTTCATATTTGTATTTTTAGATATCCCAATGACTGGGAAGCTTCACATATCAGCTACCATATAATTATGATTCATAAATTGCAAAACACACCTGTATTGTCACAAACAACTGTAAAACTAGCTGAAGGAAGTGATTGCTCTACTAAAGATGGGTTCATCGGCGTTAGAGTTAGTTAAAGAAGATTAAAGTTAAAGTTGCACCAATAAATATTTTTATATGAACAATCGATCAAAGGAGCATTTGTCATGTGAAAGAAATCACAAGTTTTAGAATTATCCCTCGTTTTAGCATCTTTTAGTTTGCAGTTTTTCTGTGTTGACTCTCTCATTTCAACACAAAATAAGCAGCTGTTTTCATCAAAATTAAAGCTCCAATAAATCCTCTGGAGGCTAATGCAGCAAATGGCAGACAAACAAATTTAACAACAATCTGATGAGCATTTAGATAAAGAGCCACATATTTCCCTCAGGGGTTAGTAGAGACGAAAACAGAGCTAAGATGAGAGTGAATTTCGGATTTAATGTCGCTCAGCGTCAGCTGGATGAGTAAATAGTTGATGAGTAAACTGTTAACACATCGGGTGATGTCAGTGTTTTGACATCTGGTGCCCCCAAGCGGGTAAAAAAAGAAAAAAAAAAGAATACTGCTTTAATATCACTGAAATCAGTGTTAATGTATGCTTTACACCTCTTTATCCCTTCTGTTGTCCTCCAGGTGTGTGTAGGTGGGAAGCGTCGTAAGGATGAGATCAGTGTAGACAGCTTAGACTTCAGCAAGAAGATACTTCACACTACGTGGCACCCACACGAGAACATCATCGCTGTAGCGGCCACCAACAACCTCTACATCTTCCAAGACAAGGTCAACTAAAGGGCAATCTGGCCCCGCTGACCCCTGACCCCCCCCACACACACATGAGGGGGGCTGGGTTGGAGAAAGAGCGAGACGGAGCCCTTATCTACATCCTTCTCCTCCTCTCCCTATGTCTTGTTGCTGCCGGTCTTAAATTTCGCTGCTCTGCTGAGGAAGTGCAGAGACGAGTAACAAGTGTGAATTTCGGGAGGTGGGGAATGACTACAACCTGGATACAAAATAAAATAAAGAATGGACTTTCATTCTTCAATTCAACTTCTGATTTAATTTATTTATCCATGCGGACACCCGGAGAAGTGGATCCTGTGCATTTATGCAACAAGAGGATTGCTGCATGAGTAACATGATGTAGCAGCCCTCTGGACCCTGAGGAAAGGAGGGTGGATGTGGGTACACTGAACATAAAGTAGAGCACACACAGACAGAAACCTATAGCTTACATGATGGTGGCTCGTTGTCATGTAGCAACAGTGCCCCCTCTCTTTCAAACCGCTCATGCTACGGTGCATGTGATCAATCCTGCGGCCTCGAACTGAGGCAAAGTTTCGGACAGTGCAACCCGCTGCAGAACTCCTACGTAAAGAGGAAGAGACTGTTAATCTCTGACCCACCCCCCCCCCCCCAAAAAACTGAGAGTTTTTCTCTGCCTGTGACACAAAGTGGTCAGTCTTTCTAGCACCAATTCTATGTCTCCCTGGTGAGACTGCTGTAGTCTGTAATGTGAATGAAGCCCTTCCAGGCTGTGTCAATGGTTTATTATTTAATGCTGTTGTTTTATTGAGTCCTTCTCTCGGTCAATGAGTCTGTTTAGAAGCTGTGGTGCCTTCTTTTGGTATGTTGGGGTTTGATGTAGTGGGAGTGGGAGGGGGGAAAGGGACTGAGTACAAGGCAGGAGTGTGAATGTTTCAAATGAAATGTTAACTTAGACATTTTCTTTTGTTTTTTTTTTCTGTTTTGTTGTTGGTTTTTTTTTCTCTTTCTCTATTAACAAAAACAAAAAATGCTCCACTGAGGTCCCAAGTGGAAAAAGTGCTTGAAGCAATGTAGTCAAAATTTACATTATAGCACCGGCTACATGCTTGTGAGTTCAGGGGAGGACGCTGTGATGTAAGTAATTGTTGCTCTTATCACATTGCAGTCAGTCTGATGTCATCAGTTTGCAAGAGACACGACAAAGCCACATTATTATTATTTTATTTTATTTTATTTTTTTTGCAAAATTCCCGTTGAAGAGAAAACAAAAAAATCCAAACTCCTCACCTTGTTTGAAACTTACTTGCATAGTGCTGAAAACGATCTGTCGATGGGTAGACGCGTACATTTGTCATGTCAAATTACTGAACTTAAACCTGAGACTTCTCGGCATAACTTAATGCTAGCACAGCTGTTTTTTTGCATGCGTTGGATCTGATTTTGATGAAACTGACAGCCTGCACATAGATATTTGAACATCTACAGATCATCGGAGGCACTATGCGAGTAAAATACTTGGCTTTCTGCCGAAGTAGCCAATTTGCCTGTCCATGTTCCTCCTCTTCCTGAAGACAGGTAACGTGGCGCAGCAGCAGGTTATATTTCAGCACTCGGCTCAGATCAGTTTGGAGATCCTCGTTTGTCTCAGATTTGTTTTAAGAGCCAACGCCCATAAAGGAAAGAAAGCAGTCAAAGGTCTCAATGAACTCTGTGAAATCAGGGAATTATTAAGTGTGATTCCTTTAAACAGTAATGTCTTCTAAAAAAAACTCCTTATTGAAACAAAAAAAACAAACAAAAAAAAAAAACTTTTATAGCTCAGAATGTATTGAAATGCAATTAATTACCATGCAGTCTTTATGCTTACTGGACTTTCTTTGAATAAAAAAGAATAAAGATGTGCAAGTTCAAAGCTTCTTGGACCTCCTCTGTTCATGCTGCTGACTCAAACCGGAAAGAAATCAGATGATTCATGTCCTGTATTCATGGCTGCTTGTGGTGAAAGGCCGCCCTCTTGTGGATGAAGACAGAGTCCAAAAAAAAAAGAGGGAGGAAACCTGCTGTTAATCGACAGGACACAGTTGGTGGTTCATTTTAAATTACTAGTCACTCACAATGTTTATAAATTCTTGTTTATTCGTGTTATTTAGTCATTGTAAGAGCAGCAATCCAGCTTACAAATGAAGACTTCCAACCTACCCTAACAGCTCATACATCAAACAGAAGAGAAAAACCTGTAAATCTGTAAATGTTGCCGGTGGATGCTTCAGATCTCACATTTCATGTTCTGTTTGTAACAAACTCTAAAAAGCCTTTTGACGCGACGGCATTGATTTTGTGCCAGAAAATCTTCAAGAGTCAAGCATTAATACCTCCAAGAAAAACCTCGATGTAATGATCACTAATTCACAAACATTTACACAAATTAGAAATCCGATAGTCATCTGTCATACTGTGCGCATTATGCAGAGATTTCTAATTGGCCCCATGAGGCTGCAGACTACGCACATTTTGTCAGCTGGGGACAGTGCCTGTCAATCAAAAGGCATCTTTATAACCAGCTGCTGAAGCTGAATCATTGTGTCTCAGGATAAACCCGGGGACAGACAGGAGCTCCACCGATATCAGTCGATATCGTCTCTGATACAATTATTCGAACAGGTTTAGATTCATTGTTAGATATATTTGATCTCTCTCTTCTTGTCCTTTCTTTTTGGAAAACATGGATAAATTGAGTGGGAACAATGCGACAGTGGTGAACAGCTCCATAGACAAGTGGTTAGTCAATGAACGTGGCTCATACCAACACCTGGACTACGGGGAGCTGAGAGTCCTGGTGCCGGCTATTCTGGGAGTCATCTGTGTCTTAGGTCTGGCTTGTAATCTCACTGCGATGGTCATCTTGTTCTCCAACGCTCACAGGGGCAAACTATCTCTCATCAACTCCCTCATCTTCAACCTGATGTTTGCTGATGGACTGGTGCTGGCCTTTTCTGTGCCCTTCAAGGCTGCCTCGTACTCCAAAGCTAGTTGGAGTCTGGGCTGGGTGGTCTGCAAGACATCCGACTGGTTCCTCCAGTCCTGCATGGCAGCAAAGAGCTTCACAGTGGCTGTCATGGCCGAGGCGTGCTACCGCTACGTGTCCAACCCCACCAAGCAGGTGAGCATCCACCTGGGCTCCATCTTGGTGGTGTTCTTCTTCATCTGGCTGTCCGCCTGCTCTGTCACCATCCCTCACTGGTTGTTTGCCAGGCTGCAGAGAGAGATCCGCGGGCTGGTGTGTGTGCTGACAGTTCCTCCTGAAGCCAGAGATTTCATGTCTGTGTACGTCAAAGCATATCCCCTGGGGGTCTACTGTGCACCTCTCAGCTTTGCCCTGGTGTATTTCTGGAAGGCTTACGGCCAGTGCCAACGTCGCTCCAGTAAGACTCAGAACCTGCGTACGCAGATTAGATCCAGGAAGCTCACCTTGATGCTGTTTAGCCTGACTGTGGCCATGGCTATTCTCTGGCTTCCACAGTGGGTGGTGTGGGTTTGGGAGCGTCACATAGCAGAGAAGGAAAGTGAAGGAGCTCAGCCCCTCGTCTCCTCTCTTCCCCTTCTTCTAATCCTCTCTGCTCAGCTGCTCACCTTTTCTCTGTCCCTGGTGAACCCTCTCATCGTCCTCTCCCTCTCTGAGGAGTTCAGAGAGGGCTACAGGGGGCTGTGGAGGCGCCTCACCCTGCGCAAACAACCTCCACCAAAGCCAAAACCTGGACCACACAACCCTACGGCTCCACAGTCGCCTTGCCCCAGACCAGAGACTTCGGGCCAGCTGCAGGTGGAGAGGAGCCTTCGGTCAAGCTCCAGTAAGGGTCCCAGCAGCGAGGCTCAGCCCCAGCTGGAGCAAAGAGGAGGAGGAGGAGGAGGAGGAGGAGGAGGAAGAGAAGTAGACACGGGGAGCCTCAAAGATGGGATTGTCTTGCCTGACGTGGAGCAGTTCTGGCACGAGAGGGAGACCGGATTGCACACAGACGAAAATGATCCTGTGCCATGGGAGCACCAGAACAAAGAGGGGAAAAAATAACAACCACCTGAACCAGCTTATATATCATCACCAATACAATGCTCAGACAGCAGCAGCTTCATCAACAGACCTTGGTTGGATGGAATGCTGATCATAAATCATTTGTATTCTGTCAACTGTGTTTATGATGTTATTCAAAGGTAAGAAGTGCAATCAGTGTGGATTATGAATAGAGCAGTATCGTCTGTGTATATGATAATCATCACATAATGTTGTCCTTTTATTGTTTAATGAAGAAGAACTAAATTATAATTAGTGTAAGATGACTTTTGGTGGCTGTTAATTAAAGATCCTGGCAAAGATGACAATGTAAATTAAAAATGTAAATGTAAATTCAACAGTAGATATATATTTTCAGTATAGTATGGTGGAAGAACATTATATGTCACAGTTGTCTTGAAGTTACTGCCTGATAATTAAAGTTTTTAAACGACTATTTAGTTCTGCAAGAAATCCTCCAGGGAAAATATGAGAATCTTAATTTCATATCTTAACTGGAGGTAGATGTTAACACCGTAAATGTATTTCACACTCATATACGCGATCGCGTATATATGCCCTTTGGATATCAGTGATGTTGAAATAGACACTTTCTTATGTGACAGTGAAAGTGTTGCTTTTTTCTGTGAGAGATTATTTTGTAATCATTGTGCATCAGAATGACCAGTGTTTACAATAAAGACAACTCTAAAAACATAGCCTGTGTGCGATAAAAAGTGTCTTATTATTATATAGATTATAAGTGAAATACAGAAGCACAGCAGTTGTGTATTAATGTGTGTATGTTCAGCCTAATGATGAATGTTCTTGTTATTTGATTAGATCAATGACACACACACACGTACAGTAGAGCCTTAATGAGATAAATCAGACATGAGCGGATGGTCTCCTGCTGACATCGGGTCATTAAATATATTTTCATAAGGGCATCCATTAGAATTGCCAAGGGTTCTAATTAGAGGTAAAGAGCGTCGGTGTGAACTCAGATGGAGTCGTTTGGGCGGACTCACCTCAGCGGGAGTCTCATAATGAATTCTCTCTGCATTGATCTGAATACACAGTAGGTCAAAACCTCACAGTTAAAGGGATAAACAACATAAGAAAACAGCGCCTGAGCAAATGTGTGATCGATTTGTCTGTGTGATGTAACAGCAACCTTGCTGTGATAAACACTGGAGCCACGTGAATATAATACACTCTAAACTCCAAATTTGACATGAGGTTAAAGGTATAAAGTTAGTATAATAAGAAAATATGGACAAAGTAAAAAGAGAGCAGAAGATATTTTAGGATTTGGAGTCTTTCCATAGTTACCTTACACCTTTTTTTTTACTCCTTCCTCCCTCCCTTATGACATTTTCCTCTCATTAATCATTTATGTTGACCTTTTATTGCCAGAGGCAAGTACCTCAATCAGAGCAACACTTAACTATATAACGCACCATCAGTCCCAGGGGTACTGACCCGGCCATAAACACTGGAGGGAAAAAGCTATCCACTCATTGTTGGACTGAAAGTTTAACCTTCACTGCAGAGAAACGATTGAAAAACGTCATTAATGATATATATCGGATGCAGTTTTACACCAGCCCATGTATTTCTATCTGTGTGGACAAGCAGTGACATCTTTTTTTTGTACTAACTATACAAGAAAATCAGAGTATATCATTCTGTAATATCTGTGCCAGTGGACACCAATCAAAACTGCAAATGTTGGAATCACAAGAGCGAAGCTAAATGTTTTTCCTGAAGGTTTTCCTGTAGCTGTCTTGCCAACACAATTACTTTAGTTTATTTTTGTGCAGCTCCGAGGAGCTCATCCGTTTTCCTCTGTACAATGCAACGTGGGACAAATGGAGTGCATCATCAGCACACTCAAAAAATAAAACGTTTGCACGCTGACTGTTATTTTCTCACGTTTTCAATGTGAGAACATTTTTCGTGGTGACCTAAGCCTTTGAAAGCTCCGACACACTCATGGTGCACCAGTCCAGGGATTTTTATAATTTATTGTACGTGATAAGACCTTGACTGACTGATCGTCCTCACTCTCCTAACTTACAGTAGTGTTAGTAAGTTTAGTCGCCTTTGTAGACATTTTGGTTGAAATCATCATGCATTTGTGGAAAGTAATCTGCAGATGATTTAATCATTTCAGACACATTCATTATGTATTCTGAGCTTGTGTAATTCTCTGCATAGCTCTGCTCAGGTACAACCTGAGTCTAATCAGCAGAATAATTGCAAACAGCTGTGTAGGCATGCAGGGTGACTCAGCATTTTTCCAGCTGGACCTCACTAATGACCCCCTGCATTGGAAGCGAGCTGCAGCGCCTCGTCGCACAAGCTCTGCTGCTGCTGCTGCTGCCCACAGAGCTTAAAACAAATTAACACCTAATGCACAATGGATGACTATAATTTAGTCATTCCACGAAAGTACATTTTCATACTTAAACCCCCAGGAGGTTGTAATAGTTAAAGGTCCAGTGTGTCAGATCTAGGAGCCTCTATTTACAGAAATGGAATATAATATGTAAAACTATGTTTTGACTAGTGTCAACTAAAAATAATAAATGTTTTGGTCAGTTTAAAATGAACCTTTTATATCTACAGACTCCACAAGCCCTCCTCCATGGAGGGTGCCATATTTACAGTAGCCCAGACTGGACAAACTAAACTAACTAACTGGCTCTAGTTTTATACATTTTGCAGTTTCTCCTTCTGATTTGGTTGAGTCAAAGGATTTCAGCTGGTTTCGATCTACAATCCCAATGCTAGATGATCCTAAAACCTGCACAAAGGTCCTTTAAACATAGAGCTGATGTGGTGCATAAATGTATTAGCCAGCATTTGCCTTCATAATCGTGAGTGATTGCAAAATATCTTATTATAAACAGTGATGCGACTAAAAAACAGCTAAAAAAATGTTCAGTAAGTAAGAGGAGACTGATAATGCAGCTTGAAATCAGAGAAACAAGTGATTGGGAGAAAATTGGTGATAAAAGGGAGAGTGATAATCAACGTTAACAGCAGAAAAACAACTGTGGCCTAATTGGGTCATTATACAAGGCAGGGGAGCTTTCAGTAGGTGAGAGCCTCTCTTTACTGCCCTCCTGGCTGCACCTCCCTCCTGCCGTGAGGGGAGGTGGGGGTGCCACCCCTGCATTTTATCCCTCAGCCAATCATCATCTCTAATAAATGAAACTCCACAGGAAGTGACATGCTACCTAACGCTAATTATGCTCAGCAGGAGACGCTGCAATTAAGCCACATGCTAAAACCTTTGGCTGCCAATTTCACGTCTCCCTCTGAGTCACAGCTACCTTTTGCCTCCCTTTGGTCCTGTGGAAGATCACCTGGCTCTTCAGTCCACAGAAAGTCAACCAGGGAGTGTGTGTGTGTGTGTGTGTGTGGTTGTTTTTGTGTTGATTCAGGGGGTCTGGCCTTGGTATTTAGCAGTCTTTTGATGAGAATAAATCAGATAGCTTTCATCTCAGTGAAGGATGTGGAGATCTAAAGGGCACGCACCTTTTAGCATTTCCAGGAGTTCTAAGAGCCGATGTCATTTAAACCTACAGCGTACATACACTATCAATGTGTAACTGTTTATTTAAGCAGCACCAACTCCTCTAATAATAACACATCCAAACAACCTGTACAACATAAAGCCTAAAGGAATCAAGGAAATTATGCTACTACACCACTTTAAAATGGCGTGTGGATGAAGCGACTATAATGTAGTGTAAGGTGTTGCTTGTAGCGATGAAGCTGTACAGAGAATTATCACTATGCAATTCCCTTCAGCTGTGCAAAGCATTTTAGCGTCTTTGAGCTCATTGTTTTGTTTTTTAAGATGATAAATGTGCGATTCTGCTTCAGCCTTACTGCTTTTGGGTCATTTTCAGACACAACAGACTGCTCTACACTACCAGTCCAGCAGCAAACAGCAGACAGGTAAGTTAACAACCAGTTTGTGACCAAATATTTCTCCCTATAGCATTAAATAAGAAAGCCAGTAAGAACTAAAAGGAGGGTGAAAGGGCTTACAGTCTTCTGGTGGCCTAAACAGGACTCCAAATGAATGCTAATGATGCTCAAACTCTCCTTCATCTGCACATAAATGACTGTCTGCTAGCATGTTACCTATATATATATTACCATATTACCTTTATAATGAGATATATCAACGTTATGTTCGGTTTCTAGGTTAATGTGCTGCCCCCAAGTGGCTAAAATATGAATTAAATGTAATTAAAATGAAAGTGTTTTTGACCCGGTAATGCCCCCATCTCAGCTGTTCCTTTCCCAAGAAGCTCCAGTGTGACAGACACACGCCTGGAAACCTCATTAGGAGGTAAACATATCTCAGTAACACTCAACATGTGTGTTGTGTTGCACAGTGTGGGTAGTGAACAGGTAAGTCCTTTAGAAGCTGTTTTAAAGCTGACCTTGTTTTACACACATAAATATGTATAGATAGCTGTGCCTTGAACGTCCTGCTTGAGATAGCATTGATTGTGGAGCCAGATCTGCGCTGATTAAGGTAAATAAGCTGAACTGTAAATTATTTGGCAATGGTCTTTAAATGTCATTTTAATTATTGCTGTTGTTGCTTTGTCTGCACTGTCCTTGATTTTGGATTTGGACCCAGTTAATAAGTGGATGGGCTGCAGGAATGTTGGTGCCAACGGCTAATGTTTTTGTTTTCTTATGTAATCCACTCTGAGTACACTTTGTCTTAGTGTTCGTACTAAGCAGACACACTCTGAGTGCTTTTAAAGTGTTTAGGTGATGCCCTGTGTGTGGTGGTGGTGTATAACTATCGTACGTCTGGTCCCAGCAGAATCTGAGGTGTTTTTATCTTTCTCTTCAGTATGTTTGACAGGTTGGCATTAGCATTTGGCATTTTTGTGAATGACTGTCGATGCTTTTAATGAGTTAGATGTGTTGGCTTAAAACTTTAGTGTACAATACAGTTGTCCATCCAGAGTCAAAATCCTCATTTCTGCATTATTCCTAACATTGTTTGTCGAATCTTTCAGTCCAGCAGACAGCAGCAGTCACTAATTTGCCCTGGTTATTTACCTTTTTGTTTTTACAATACATTTAAACTTTTCCACAGAGTTGATCTACTATCAAATATGTGTGTGAGGGCATCATGCACTTTCAGGACTTTAATATAATTGCTGTTTAAGAATGATTAGACTGTTGCCTATTGGTGCAGTTCTACGACAGTGGGTTGTTATGTGCGTAGGTGGCATTTCTAATGTGCAGAAACATGTTGCTAATTTACCAGTGTAACATCCCTGCAGGATGCTGTTAAAAAGATCACATGCATTGAAAAAAAAACACAGCATAGTTAAAATGTATAACATAATATTTTTTTTTTATTTTCCCATGTGTTTAATTCCTGTTGAAGACACAGTGCTGCACAGTGTCAGGGTTTGCATAGGTCCGATAAGAAGGTGACAAGACTGTACAGTATATTTTCATATTACAGATAAAAGTAGGTAATCCCCCAAGTAATCAAATGTACCAAACAGATTATTTTAACAGTACCATACAGTAATATCAAAGTAATCACATTCTGTCTTCTCAGATAGAAGAGTGGTTTTATAGCAGTTTGGTCATGAGGAAACGCCCACTGGACAAACATGCATGGTCCAGTTTTAAGATGTTTAACCGGAACATTTAATTTTTTGTTAGTAATATGCAATGATTTGAAATGTTAATTTGAATGAAGACATCTCAATCACCGATTGTCAGTGACAGAACTATGAATTAAAAGAGTCTAGGATCAAAAACATCTCCCCAAATCTTTATAGCATCAAAATGTTCACTCCCTGCAGGCTTCAGAAGGTGACTTTTACTTTTTTCAAGGGATAATTTAACCTTTAACGCCATTAGAGGTGAGTATTTGATACGACTGCTCATAGTGCAACACAACAATATAAAATCATTTAACAAAACTAATAAAACAACTGAAAACTCCTGAACATTTCCTGCTACATATCAGCCATGTATCTCTCATCATAAGCGTATACTTACAGCATGCATGAAGGGCTTTCACTGGTCCCCATTACTCCAGTTAAAATCCCATCCTGACTCACACATAAGAAGCATAAAGCACTTCAATATTGGCATCTTTTCTTAATATAAGATATCCCTTTACAGCTGATGCTCTATAAGAGACACCATGTTTAGTACATAGGCTACATTGTAAACATTCACTTTTCTTTGTGAATAAATACCCCAGGAACAGCGTTTCAACACTGCTGCACACACGGAACAATTTCACATTTCCATTAACTTTTGGGACAATAATAACAAAGAAAAAAAGTTCTTCACAGCTCTGGCTGTTTCAAGTTGTGAAAGCAGACACGTAGGGCTGATTTACAAAATAAAGATTAAGCCTTAATCTTAAAGACTTAAAACATACGCATTGTGATATGTACTATGCCTGTGATTTCCCTCAATACACATCAGTGTACTGTCATCCAAGTGTCAAATATTCATCGTATCCCACAGTGCCACGTTTTCGTCGTTAGACAGAGACAGTTCGAGCAGTCCATGATTGGGTGTGAGTGGTGGTCCCCAATGTCTCCCTGAGTGCTTAGATTCTAAAGAAAAGCAAAAAAAACAAACAAACAAGAAGTTAACAAGGAGTTTGTATAGATTCATGTTTGAAAAATGCCACCAGATGAGTTACCTGTTTGGCTTTTTCTGTCCAGCAGATGGTGCCAAAGCAGCTTTTCCTCTTTGCAAGGCATTAGTGGTAACCTGCAGGCCTTTCGTTGGCTGCTGCTCCTACATTAAAAAAAAAAAAAAAAAAAGACAAATCTGACACTTCACATTTAGTTTACAAAAGCAAAATCGTCATTTTTACTTAAAAAGATGCCAAAAATATTCACCACTGATGGCTTTTTGACGGGACAGGGCGGTGGAGGTCTGTTTGGAGGGTCTGGTCTGGGTTTGTCTACTGCTGAATGCTGTGTGTGGGTTTTGGTGTCCAGCGAAGGTAAAGGTGGTGGTCCTGAGGGTGGCAGAGGAGCCTGGTTTCGTCTTGGCTCAGATTTACAGACAGGTGGAGTGTAAGCCTGAGGAGAGTATTGTTTCTGAGGAGACGCTGCAGACTGAGGCTGAGGCTCTTTCTGCTTTGCAGCATACGCAGGTATGGGAGGTGGCTTCACCGCTGGACGCACAATAGCATGTCTGGACCGGGATGGGCAAGACGGACTCGGACTCGGAGAGGAGTTCTTCTGTGGAACCAACAAAGTTTGTTGGTTTATTCTAATATTCAAAAACAACAGAGAAATATAGCAGTGACTCGTCTGGGCTTCTTTACCAGGTGGTCTGAGTCCTGTTTATTTAGCAGGAATGTCAGGTTGGCATGACCGTTCCCATGATCGACGGCTTGTACAGGTTTGCCCTCAACTGGTACTGAACAACTGAGGGTTAAAATGCAAAAGTACACACCTATCATTTATACATCCATACAGCATATGATCAGCAAAGTATCACATTAGTATTCAACACTTCAGAATGACATACTTTGGTACTGGAGGTGGAGCAGAGGTTTTCAATGGAGGGCGTTTATGTCTGTAGCAGCACCACAGTCCAACAGCAGCCAAAACCACAAAGAGAACCAGAGGGAGGACCAGCAGGACCAGAAGGAGATTACCTGTTGGGTTATTAAAACAGACAAGAGTCAGAAAATTGCATAATTACAAATAAATCTTTTAAACCAAACATGTGAAAAACAGAGCTGTCTTACTGTGGCTGATGACAGGTCCACTGTCCACACTGCCCCCTGACCCACTCTGATCACACAGAGGAGGAGCCCAGCCTGCGTCACAGTGGCAGTTATGGTTGTTGTTGCACAGCTGGTGAGAGAACACACGACCCATTAAAATTACAACTATTCATTATACGGACATGTAGGTATAGGAGTGAGTAAGATCTCATATCTGAAAATAGTCCAAGGTTTAGTGGTAAGTACATTTAGGCCGCATTCAGACACAATCCAGCACCGCCACGAAAAAGCAGCGACCTGTCACGGAGGAGTTGAGCTGGATCCAACCTTTGGAAAGAAGCAGGCCGACGTCATGCTGCGGTCGGCAATCAGACGCTCGTACACGTCAAACCTCTCCACAGTTAGCCTGAAATGTCACTAAAACTGAGACTATCCAGGTGTCGCCACCTGTTGTGTTCTGGCTTTGTTCATTTCATGTGCCAAGCTTCTAAATCTGTGTCTGGCTCACAATTTACACTGCAAAATAGTGACACTCAGTCACTATACATTTTCTGCTACTTCTCCTTCACTGCGTTTATAAGAAAACAATACATTTTTTTACTCTGCTACATTTATCTGACAGCTACATCGTAGATAAAGATTGAACACTGACAGGAATCTTGCTGCTACACAAAGAGTGCTTACTGTTCTTGTACATTTTGCTGATAATACATCTGTACTTTTACTTTAGTAAGATTTTGAATGCACGGCCTTACTTGTAATAAAGTATTTTCACTTTGCCATAGTGCTACTTTTAATTAAGTAAAAGATATAAATACTTCTTGCACCACTGCCAACTTTGGCATCTTTTTATAATAATGGGCTAGCAGCCAAATCCATTTGCCCAGCATCCTTCCTCACGCACATAGAAACTTACCCCGTGTCCGTGGCACTTTGCATTGCACTCATCAGCTCTCAGGAAAGATGCATTGCGGCATTCTCCATTAAAGCAAAGCTGTTGAGAGGAGAGTCAGAGAAGGGCTTAGAGAGTCGAGTGGTAGAATCTGACTTTACGTTCTGACAGGTAAAAGACATACTGACATCTTGAAAAAGTGATTCAGAACATGTTCTTTGCCACAATACGGATATAAATCCCATTTAGTACATCTCCTCACACGTGTCTCACCGAGTCAACACCGCACTTGGTGCCCGTCATGACCAGGCCTGGGTCCAGAGTGTCGCCCTGTGGCTCCTCGGCCCCCTGCCCATCTTTGTACACATGTGTTCCCATACAGTAAATCTTCTTGTTGCCAAAGGTGACAGTGGTTTCTATGGGAACAGCATTGTTCTCAATGGGCTTGGAGCCTGAAGTTAAACACTGGATTTTCCCGCAGTGAGCATCCCTGACAAAAATAATAAAAAAAAAAAAGGGATCATGAGTTTGTTGAGGCTGAGGAAAGGTGAATGTAGATGCAATCATTGAACTGAGAGAAACATTTGGTCTTTACCTCTCCTTACAGCTCCTGTACTTCCCAAATATATCTTTGCCACAGTTCCCGTACATATCACCAGCTTCGTTCACTTTCTTGAAACACAGGTCAGGGGCCGGACGGCCATCTGTGGTCAACGCAGAGAAAAGACTTGCACATTAATATGGCTGCACATACCCAAACAACAACACACGCATACAGCAAATGCATGCACAGCATGTTATGTGACCACCCGATGGAGAGCAGATGGTATCCCTGACTGTTCTGTGCGGCTCCTGTGGTACTACAAAGGCTCTCCAGGGAGGCTATGTCACAACGTGAACATGGACACTGTCCAATAACAGTCCTTAATCCTGTGACCCACTGAGGCCTCACCTCTAACTCCATCCAGCCTCTCTGCATCAACATGTGCTGGATGTTTTAAATTTTTAATGACACGATGGTGACATTATTTAATGTATTTTGTGAGGACACATCAGGTGGGTACATTTAAGCTGATTATCTCGTCAAAACTTTACCCCACCGTGCCATGAAAACCAAAGAATGTACTCAAAAATATGATTCTGCTTTTAGAAATGCATTAATTTAACATAATTCAACAAAACACACGTCAATCTGGTGTCAGAATTACATATTAATATCTATCTTAATCTTAACCACCTACAGTAAAAACAAATAAATACTTGTTGGTGTGACATTCTGCCAGGACTATCTAAAAAATATATGTGAGAGACTATAGAATTTAGAAAATGTTGTATAGGACTGCATTAGTTTTAGCTACATGTTTCCGAATAACCTAAATGCATGTTTAAAATAAGCTAAATTTACAACACTACGTTCGACTGAAACACCCATTTTTACCCACCTCGTCCCCAGAGAGACCGACACTGCTGCTCCAGGGTCAGGCACATGCCGGTGTAACAGTAGGCCTGCCCGCCTGCACACGTCGTACCATCCACTAAATAGAAATTAGCAGGGCAAGACTCTGTCTTTCCATCGCAGTACTCCGGCAAATCACACGGCCCTGAGGGAGCACGACACAACACGCCCGGGCTCTTCAACTGGACAGATGAGAGATGAAGAGGAGTTTAGGAGAAAAGGAGGATTTAGTTGCGATAGTGTTGATTTAATAGTAAGAATCAACCAAACGGGACACATCATTCATGGACAACAGGGTTTTTGTGTTTCCCTCTCTTTACTTGTCAGCACCTTGCAGTCATGGCAGCAGACGCCATGGGCACACTCAGCCCCGGCTTTCAGAGTGCAGTTATTGGCGTTACAGCAGGGACTGGTGCACTCCTACACAAACAGAGTAGCAGAGAGGAGAGTCATGAGTCCTGGCAGAAACACACAAGAAAAATATATACTGCAACATTCAAGAGACACAACACACACACACACACACACCTCTTCTTCTCCACAGTCACATTCTTCTCCATCCTCCAGGTAACCATTGCCACAGCGCTGGCCTCCATACATGGCTCTGGTGTTTGGCAAGTTAAAGAGACACTTCCCTCCTCCAGAGCTCAGGTAGCTCTTCAGCTCCTTCTGGTTACAAGCATTAAACACACGTGGAAAGGGATGCCTGTGCCGTGTTGAGGAAGAAGCACAAATACAGTATGTAAGAAATGTCCTCTGTTTTTGCCTTCCCTGTTTGTTCAAATATCTGTAATCTCACCCGGTAGCAGCAGCCATGATGCAGCCTCCATCTTCTGCCCTCGCCTGGCAGCAGCCTGTACTGTCGTGGCTCATACCAAAGTTGTGGCCCATCTCATGTGCCATGGTAGCAGCGACACCCACAGCTGACTCTGAGTGGTCCTGGTCAAAAGAGTTCAATAGAAAAATTTATTATGCCACATGTATGTCTCATGAAATTTTGGTGACACTTCCACTGTACTAACCTAAAATTATTAAGATAAATCATAGAACTCATTTGTTTAGACTCTTGTCTCTCACCGTGTTCACTCCACCAGACTGGTGGTCGGAGCACATGGCTTTGAGAGGTGCCAGCCCGATAGTGGTGCCCTGGAATCCCCTCCCCCTGAGGACACAAAACGCCACTGGTGATTAGTTCCAGCTGGACAAAGACCCGCTGGGATACAGCTCGTGATGGTTATTTCCTCACACAATGAAGTTAAAATCAATTGAGAGATTTTCCCCCATGGGACGGGAGGATAGAGGAGATAACAGGGACACTAGCGTCGGAGAGGGTGAATAACGACAAATGAGGAGACTAGTGGGAGAGAGTGACTGACGTGATGAGCTGAGCGTTGTCGTTGGGGAGCGTGCGGAGCTGTTTGCTTCTCCAGGACAGGAATGCTGCCAGAGTGCTGTGAGGGTTTTCTGAGACGTTGATCATGTCCCGGGTGGTCCACACCTCAAGACCGATTAATGCCACACGGATGTTCAGAGCCTTGTAGTACTGTGGGGGTCGACAGGAAAAGTTAGAGACACTAAATCTGTCACTTGTCTGTCACTTCTGCAGTTTACATGCTTCACATGTGATGTTACCTTGTCGACCAAGTTGGCCGCTTCCAGTAGTTTCAGTTTGGTCTTCTCGAGATTACTGCCATGCTTCTCAAACTGAAAATGACATAAACCATATTTATAACAATTATTCCACTGATTTTGGTGAAACTGGGTCATATTCTGGTGCTTTACAGACTTTCCTGATGGACAGTAACGTAAACTGCTGCAGACTGTAGATGCTGTTAGCTAATTGTAGTTAGTTTGTTAGCCGGGCTGCCTGTACTGAGAGCTCAGCGCACTGGGGAAGTGTTTGTGTTTGAACCACAGAGAAGACAAGCTTTCCAGCCCAGGGCGTGGGGCAAATACTGACAGGAAACAGAGCCAGTGTTGTGTCAGAAACAAAGCTTGGCAAGCAGATGATGCAGCCAGGCTCAGCAGCCTCTAAGGACATAATGACAAGGGCGAAAAGACCAAAGAGGACATTGATGGAGGAAGCTGAGCGACAAAATCAGAAAGTGACCAAGCAAGAGGCCACCAGACAAATAAAAAGTAACTCTGGGACTGACTTCTAGTTGTTGACTAGCTAGTTTTTGATCATAAATAATAGTCATAACAAATACGTGTACAACTATCCACAGTTATAACAGTGGTATGGCAAAAATGGCAATTTGAGGAGGAGATTTCTCACATGTCGCACAAACCACAAATGCGATTAATCATTTGTATACAGGAACAGACACACCTACACTTTTATCTTGGCAGACCTCAAAATGTTCACACTTCACACAACAGGATATGAGTAAGATATCTAGATTATATCTAGATAGATATCTAGACAGTCTGCTAAGGTCTGCCTAACCTGCATGTTGTATTTAGACTGCTTCATAATATTCTATTAAAAATGATCCACAACTATGTCCTCACCTCAGCCTTGTCAGCCGCTATCAGCAGCTCTACATACTTCATATTCTTGCTCAGGTCCCTTTTTTCCTGCAAACGGAGAAACAACATAGAATACACAATACAGAATGTGTGGTGACTGCTTTGTGTCAAACTTGTGAAGGACGTCAGGCAGGTAGATCATAGTCTGCCTCGCCCGAACTCACCCTCCCACTCTGTGGTGACATCATTCCATGGATGAAGTCATTAAGCCCCTCCTCGTGTTCCCTGTTGCCGTGGTGATGCGGGCAGCTACCTCCGGGGAGATGGAGACTCTCGGCTCTGAACACGGCATGTTGCTGTGCATCCGTGGAAGCAGGAAGAGGCTCTATCAGGTAGCTGACGCTTGTGTTCAGAGAAATCAGTCCCCTGGGGAAACAAGACACTACTAATGGTTCCATCGAGGAAATCAATATGGATCAATGAATGTTGCTGACCGTCTATCTGCACACTGGCATACTGTGCAAAATGTTTTCAAACCTTCATCAGATTAAAAGTCATTTTAAATAGTAACTGTGCATAGATGCACATCACATTTGGTTCTTTTTATTTGCCTGTGGTGTTTTTTACGGATGGGCGGAGCAGCAATTGTCTCAGGTGATTTACTGCTGTTTATAAATGAAGATCAGCTGGGACAGGCAGTCATACACAAACGTCTTCTTCTCCATAAAAACGACTCAAGAGTGCCGACATCGCTACACAAACACACGAGCGTGCACACAGCAGCGGGTCAAGCAGCTGTAGGAAACATCTGGAAAGGTCAGACGCCCACATGTCAACGTCCCTCTTTGCACTGTTCGCATTTCTCCAGAGAATCTACATTAGTAGGAAGACATATTCATTCACCCGTCTTCCAGATGCAGAGCACTGAACCCGAAAAAACACACATATGGCAACGATTTCTGTCAGTGCTTGCCAGTTCCTCCTCTGCTGCTGCTCTCTCCTCTTTGAGTGTCACTAACCGGATGGATCAGCTGCCCTTCTTTCTACACCAGGAGAAAACACAGGATCTCCATATTGAGCTGTGCTCAACGAACCCACTCTGGAGGCAGTGACCTACTAACCGACTGGACTGCACAGGACACTACACACAACTGTTTTCTGTCACATTATCTATTCGGCCATGGTTTAATCATAGGCTGTGCAGGCTTACATCTTCTTTCAACTACAAAAACAGGATTCCTTTTTTAATTTAGCCTCTAACATCTTATTTTAACTCTGTCATCAGTCCATTGTGAGTGTGATATCTGATACTGGCACAATACATTCGGTTTGTGCACTCCTAACAGGCTGAGTCATGCCAGGGATCTTAATATGGCGACTAATAACTAGATTATATTTATTCTGCTATAACCCAATTTCTTAAATCTTAAATGAAACCTGGTTTCTGTAATCGAGGAAACAGATTTCTCCTGAGAAAGATGACTTCCACGTACACGTGCAGTCTCTGTTTCTGTTACATGTGTGAATGTGGAGGAGTGGGAGCGACGTTCACAGCTTTAAAAATGACTCACAATTTGGACAAATTTCCTCGTCTAGTTTGGCAAGTTGACCACAATAGGAGATGTTGAACAACAGTAAATTATGCTAGGCCATTATATTATGCAGATGGCTACGACTCAGAAAACACAATGCTATTGCTATGCATCCATTAATTCTGGTTTGTTGGCCTAAAAATGTTTGAATGTCAGCTGAAAAACAAATGAACAACGGCTGTAAAATTTGCCTTAATGGAGCTAATAGCTTCAATTCAGTAAACGAGTATTACACACACACACATCTCAAAGACGATCACTCACAAATATGTAACAATCCGAAGCACTAACTTGCTTTTTTTTGAGTGTAAAGTTTCCTCTAGCAGCTCCTTTGCTGAGGAAATATCCTCTTTCCTGTTCCTAACTGTAGGAGCTTGTGTCTTCATGAATAGCTTTTTGTTTTTGGAGGGATTTAATCTTATGGGAGACTAACTGAGAAATGTCTTTCTTCATTGGGACCAACTCTAAATATTAGAAAAACTTTATGAATGCAGCCCGTTGTGGAATTTTACATACCTGAGTCCTGCGCATGTGCTAACAGCAACACTTGAACCCTCCATGCCCTCAACCTCCCCATGGTAGAAACAGTGTCCCTGAAAGAAACAAAAGAAATTAAAGTTTAACACACAGCTCTTCATGTAGGGTGAGGCAGGGTAATTCAACCAGAGGATCCTGTTATAGAAGCAATAAATTTAGTATTTTATGTCTATATTGTTATTTCCTGCCCGTTATCCAGCAGTATTGATATTTATTCGTCCTATATGATCGTTTAAAATCCCCCCACTGCAGTTTGAGAACATCAAACTGTCTGACAGACTTACAGTGCTGGCAGGAGAGGACGTCTTGCGGGCTCCACCAGGAGTGTACCATATTTCCTGATATCCAGGGGCCAACAGCTGCCTGGTGAAAGACAGCACAAACTCAGAGATAATTTGCACGAAAATATAGTGTCATTTATAGACATTCAATCTGGTGAAACAGCAACAATATTGTGGGACGATGGTGAAAAATACATGGGCTAAAAGCTGCAGGAAACAGTGGAGATAAAGGAGTCTCTCCAGCCGCCCACAGCTCATAAAATATTCACTCTGACAGCGACACGCTACAGAACTAGACCGCTTTAAAGATTTAGACAAAGTTCCTCTCTGAGATAAAAGGAAACACAAAGAAAAATGTGGACAAGTGGAATAAAATTCAAATGTAGCTTTCCCGAAATGATCCGTTTTACTTCAGCTGAAGTCAGAGATAGTTTAGGTTTGTTGGAGTTGGAGTGTTTTTGTTTGACAGGGCTATTATTTACATACGTCCTCCTATTTTGTTCTGTATAACTTGGAATGCCACTAGTATACAATACAGACTGTGTGGGAGAGGCTGATAAATCAGGGAGGGAAACATGCACATATCGGAGGAACATTCATTTCATTGTCACAAAACATTACATTCCTCTTACTCTCCATCTGTGTGATTGAGTAAGTGTCTTCAGACTTACCGGCCCAATATTTACATCTCGTACAGATGCTTATTTTCCTGTCTTTTTCCCTCCAACTCGGTCTTAATCCATCCTTCCTGTTTTCATTCATAAACTCGGCCTAACAGCTGGTTTTCCTTTGCTTTGTCTCTCTAAATCTCCACTCATCTTTCCTCCCACAGTCTACCTCAGATCCATCAAACAGGCTGTAGCTGCAGGGGAAATCAAGATGGAGAGAGACCTACATACGTCTACTGGTGCTGGTTGGAAAAGCTTGACTTAAATAAACACAAGACAGGACTAAGACGTCCCGCTAAGGTTTACCTCATTTTTTTTTCATCTTAGAGGGTTTACCTCAGGGTAATGGCCACGTTGAGTTTGACACTCATTAAATACAAGGCTACAGCCAGGAGCTGGCTATCTTAGCTTAGCATAAAGTATACCAACCAGCACCTCCAAAACTCAATAATCTCTTTTGTTAAGACACAAAACAACAAGTTGCATTCATGTGCAAGACTAATCTTTATCTGGTTGCTAGTAAGCTAACAGGCCGCTGGCTAAAGCTTCATATTGAACACACAGACATGACAGCAATAGCAATCTTCTCATCTTTTTTATTATCGATATCAGGGTTATTATAGGTTAAGTTAAAACTCTATTGATCCCCAGGGGGATCCCCAGTCTTTTCATTTAACTCTTGGCAAGACAATAATCTAATTTCCCAAAATGTCAAACATTTCCTCTAAAGTATGATGAAGACAAATGAATGGAAGATGGGGATTTTTCTCCCCCGTCATATGCCCTCAAGGAGACAAGCCTCTTGTAACAATGACAGCCTGTTGATGAAATCAGTCACAAAGCAAGTCAAAGACAGAAAACGGCCGCTACGTCCTTTAACAAATCAGAACTCTGGGCGATGAGAGGGACTCTTTATGCAAACACACAAGTAGTCCAAGAGAAAACTTGAGAAGATGATCAGTCAGTACTAATATATCCGTCTGATGTCACCCTAAACGGGGTAACCCCAGCTGTGCTGACATTTGACCTTCTAACCTCATTTATATCTGGCCTTCTTCTAGTTTTCCCAATTGAAGTTCCCATTGTGCTCTCCTCTTATCTGTGTAACCTCCTCCGTCCCTTTAACAGGCAGAATTAATGGCAGAGGAACTGATGATTGACTCAGCTTTACCCTGCTGTTGTTATACCAGAGTCACTTCCTCCATTAGGAGACACATAATGACTCTTTCTCTCCTCCATTCCCTTATTCTCACAGCAGTCAGCAGCTGTGTACACTGGGTAGACCAATGGCTATATAACCTGCCACCATGTGACATATAGACACAACATGTCATTAACAAAGCCATTACCACGACTGAAAGAACAATGCTAACTTAGTTTTAGTGTTTAAGTTTTGTCATAGTTTAGCGCTAGAAATGCAAACCTAGCAAATTTGTAATATGCAAGCATGCATGGCTACTGTCTGTTCAATTGGATTTTAAAATGAACGCCTAATCTGATGAACTCATACACCCATCACCACCTTCATCTACAAAAAACAAAGGAACAACCACAAGAAACACCCAAAACAACAGCTCAATTTCAATTTGACTCATCAGTGAGGTCAACTGCAATGCACTCCAGCTGAACATGTTGTCATTGGTTAATCTCTGGAAACATTTTTATGTCTTAATTTAAGCAAGAGGAGTCCATGGTTCTGCAGTTATAGCAGTTTAGGACTGTGCGAAATTGAACTTGTATAAACTTATATATGCCAAACATTGGATAAAAGAGGGGAGCAGCTGAACTTAGGTATGAATATTAATGTGTGCATACAATAAATTAGTGTTGTTAAATATAAAAAGGACACGTTTAGACCTGAAATAGTGACAGATTTTTAATTTATACAGATGTCTATGACTTGCAAAATACACTGAAATCAGTTTTAACTAATCCTGCAAGAGTTGGCATATACCTAGTTAGGCTGATTTTGTTGCCAAGCCTAAAAGAAAGAGTTTGACATTTTGGAAAAATTCACATGCTTGCAGATACTGCTCGCATGTCAAAAAGGCTTTAATCATGGGGAAACAGATTGACTGGCTCTGCCGTAATGGACTATTTCTTGGTTGGGTGCAGTGATTTCCAAGAAGCACCGTAAGCGCCTGATCTTGTCTGAATGCCCGCTAAGGCTGCCAGGCTTCCAGGCAACCAGCTAAACCCCCAGGAAGAATCAAGAAGCACATAAAACCACAAATGAAACAAACAAACTTCAGAGGTGCTGGTAAAAAGTTTTTTTAGACTTTATGCTAAGCTAAGCTAACTGGCTGCTGACTGGAGGTTTATATTTACTGCACAGGTGTAAAAGTAGTATCAATTTTCTCATCTATCTCTTGACAAGTAAGCAATATCTTCCAGAACTATTCCTTTACGTCAACCAGTCTAAACCAGCAAAACATTTGGAGTATCCCAAACTCTTGAGGCTAATTGCAGTCTGGTCTGCATGCTGCTTTCAAACCAAGACTGTGAAACCCTCAGCGTGATGGCATGAGCAATTCACAGAGTTTGGATGCGGTCCAGTGTCCAGACAGATGCTGTGATTGAGGAGTGCAATACTGGCTGATTCAGGGTCCTTAGTCTGAGACAAAGGATCGGTTCAGCCTCATGGAAGGGGAGAGGAGAGGTGGGGGAGTAATGCTAATGTACTTGGGAGATAGTGAAGGAGGAAGGAGGGGAAGGGGATGTGGGGTAATGCATTAGGGTCAGTGGGTCACATTCTCTCATAGTATTGGGTGACATCACCACACACACTGGAGGGACGGAGAAGGCTGACGCAAAGTCAAAGTACCACTCAGCAACGGATGATGAAGAGGCTTTTATTGGACAAGGAGGCCAATGTTCTGTTGTTCCGAAGCTCTGTGAGTGTGAGTGTTTCCCCAACACACACGCCAACACAGAGATTAAGACATCTAAGCATACATGGCCGGTACACTGTGAGACTAAACATAGAAACAAGGGCAAGCGAATGCATCCCCTGCTCTCTGCTAACTAGACCTGTGATCCATCAGGACTGTGTTTTCACTCTAGTTTGTGTTCTTTTGGGCTGCTGTGTGTGTGTGTGTGTGTACAAGCGTGTCTCTGTGTCGCCTGTCTGCGTGTGGCCACAGTCTCCCAAAGCTTGACCGCAGAGAGCGCGTGGGAGATGTATATTTGTACTAGAGCCCTGGGGAACATCAGATGGGGTGAAGGGAGGAAAGAAATGAGAAAGAATGGGGTGCTCGTTTTTAAGAGTGGACAGTGGAAGACATATGAGGTGAGGAGAAGGAGAGGAGGAACAATGATGTGCACATTTCCCAGGGGAGTGCTTAATTTAGGTCCATGCACTTAAGGGTGTGCAGGAAGGGCATTAGACAGAAGAACAGAGAAAGTCATGTAGCAGAGGAAGCAAGAATATCTACACCGTTCCTATCTGAACCAGGACCACATAACTCACACCCAAACTGACCCGAACTGTCTCTACTTTCCTCTTTCCATGACTTTTCTCACCTCAACCCTTCTCCTCCGGTCCATCATTCACTTTCTTACACTGTTTCCTCACTCCCTTGCTCTGTTTTTACATCCCTTTTCCTGCACTCTGAGTCAGCACACTGGCCCTCATCTGGCTCTTAACCAAATCAACCCTCCATGGGTGCAACACAACCCTTCATTAAGATAAAAGCTCAGGCGGACACACACACTCACTCACTCATACAGATTGTACGTATAAACCAAAAAAGAAAAAAGGTTGACCGATGCACACACACACACAAATACATGTACACTGAAGCATTGAAAAGCATGACAGGGGAGGACATAAATGGATTGAGTCTGTACTCTAGCCACTGGGAGTACTGATGCCCAGAAATATTCACAGCTAAGTCTTTCTCCAAGTTTTACTTAAATGATACATTACAGTGAAGAGCAGATGTGTTGCGTTGCGTATGTGGAAAAAATGAGATCTAAAATGCTGCAGGAGGACGATAAACAGAAAGACAAGATCAAGGCCGACTCACAGCCAGTTTAGGTCCTCCCTCAT
Source organism: Protonibea diacanthus (assembly GCA_028641955.1). Classification (NCBI taxonomy): domain Eukaryota; kingdom Metazoa; phylum Chordata; class Actinopteri; family Sciaenidae; genus Protonibea; species Protonibea diacanthus. Next base: position 19,331,549 of record CM053980.1, read on the forward strand.
CTGCTGACTGGAACAGTTGCAGGGGCAGTGAGGACAAAAGGGAGTTGCCAGGACGCAGAGATGGACACTGGCAGCATTTTCTTTGGCTTTTCTCCAAGATCAGACATTGATCTTCACTGACACACAAACTGCTCTCTCCTTCGACCCACCTATAGTCTCACATAGCCACATCTCTCTCCACATTAGGCCGACAAAGGGCAAACCAAAACAAAGTAACCCAGTATGGGAGAGAGGGGAAACTCTTGCTGGCAGCAGTTAGAAGTGGTGAACCTCAGACTAAATAATGTTTTATGAAGGCGGCAAGCTCTTTCTTTGAATGCTGTAAAAGTATTTTTGTAAGTGAGTGAGTGTAAATGAGCAGGGTGGGGTAGGGAGGAGGTCTGAACCTTGTGGTAAGTAGTACGTTTAAATCTCAAAAAAATCAGAGCAAGCTCTAGTTACTAGACATATTTAACCGCTTAGATCTATAACCAAATCACACATCCTGTTGTACTAATGGTCTATATGCGTCATGTCAGGAATGGCAGTTACGTTATGTGATCTAGCTGTAGCTGCCTGAGCTAAACTCTCTGACCACATCTTGGGGCACTCCCTAAAACACCTCAACATACTTATAGACATAGAGAACAGTCGAACCTCTACCAGAAATACAAACGCACAAAGCATATACAGTAAATCCCAGTTAAAAAAAAAGAGGAGAAATTATAATTTTAACAGATTTTATTATGACCGATTTAAGGGGGGTGCTGCAGCTCCCCTGCTTTCCACGTCCATGTGGTCCAGTGTTTAGAAAGGTTTACTAAACTTTTTAATGCCTCCCTACCTCGACACCTTGTCGCCTAAAATACTATAAACTTGTTTAGTATTTTAAAATTAAAACTAAAGTTAACATTTAAAACATAAGCGTGCTATTAAAACTGTGATTTTCATAATATTCACCAGATTGCACATTAGATATTATGGTGTATAGAATAGTGAGTCCTCCTAATGTTTATTAACATTATTGCCACATTTATTCGCACTGTTAGTGACTGAATGAACCGCGGTGACAGCTTTGTGCAGAAGTTCGTGAAAAAATAGAAAAAAGCCATAACCCTCACCTTTTCTGATGCTTTATCCCTACAAAATAATTTGTAAACAGTCCCTAACCTTCTTAACTTAAATGAATGAAACAGAAACAAGTATTTACATGATTTTTTCCCAGCTCTATTAACTACTACTACTGTTTTTACTTACAATTTGCTCAATTTATTTTGTATTATTTATTATTAAAATGATAATTTACAATATTTTTAAATCATATTTGTCCCATTTTTCACATCACCTCACCTTTTATTGTACAGCAGAAGTGATTAGGACCAATGAAGAAATGTTCACAGCTTTCCTGTTGCAGGAAACAGTTTGGAAGTTGCATAAAAAAGTTTCAAAATTTTTCTTGCATGAGTGAAAGGAGTGAGAATTTTCTTCTGATTTCCTCTTTTTTTGCAATATCAAGGATTACTCAGTCTCATGTTAAAAAACCTAAAAAAAAAAAAAACTGTACAGATGTGATCAACGCTCTGTCTTTCCTTGTCTCTGTCCCCGTCTTAACCACAGACAAAGACAGAGTGTGATTGATGAAAATTCCTTTGCCCAGGAGGAAATCTAACAGTGTGACCACCTGCTGAGGAGGGAGAGCAGGGGGGCAAATCCCTGAGGAGACGGTCAGTCAGACACAGCGGAGTCATGGTTTGTTAGTGTCTATCCGTGTCTGAGTGTGTGTGAGTGAATGAAAGACAGAAAGAGCATGCATTCGACGGGGAAAATGGACTTCATAAAAGCTTCCCATTCCACTTGTGTGCTGGCTCAAATCCAAAAGTGATAAAAAAAAAAAAAACACCACAGCTCTGTTGTCACCACTGACATCTCTCCAGCTCCAGCCCTCACCACTATCCCACCCAGCTAACACACGCTCCCATTAAAAAGAGACAGATACTCCGCTCCTTTCCTATCACCATCCCATCCATTGTTTCTAGACAGGAACTGCTCCATCAGATTACAGGACGTTAGGTTGAGAGGCACAGTCTTACTTCCTGTTTGCCCAAGGCGTACATATCGGGTGTCGATGCTCTGTCGCCCAAAACCATCACCCTGCTTTCCTCGCTTCACCCCCCCTTCTGCATCCAGAGGGTCACTGACCTTATAAATGGTCTATGTGACCACTAACATCTGCTTAAATACAACCGGGCTGGGTGTAGCATCTTGGCGTATACTTGGATTATACCTTGGTTTGATTTAATCAGGCTGGAATTGCTTGATGCTGCTAAATGACCTCTTTTCATCTGTTCCTGTGAAGCATTGCAACTCCAAAAGTCTACTGCACTTTATGCTACTTTACTCACTCGTTTTTCTCCAGGTGTAGTCTGAGCTCCTGACCCTCAGCTGAGATCAGAACCTGCGCCTCTGTAGGATGCTGGAAGGAAAAAACAGATTATCCATCAGACAGAAGGTGACTTACATCAAGATCTGAGTGTTTTTTTTTTTTAAATGATTTTATTGTCCAAATGGACAGAGAGTGAGGCGGTCTGACTCACCTCTGTGTTGGCAGTCCTCCTGTGTCTGCGAGGATGCAGCCATGTGGGATAAGTAATCTCATAACTCTGTACGTGCTCGAGGATGCTCCTCAGCGAAGCCTGCTTATTTTCTCCTGATGAAGAACAAGAAAAAAAAGAGAGAGAATCAGAAACAGAAGCTGGTTTGTCGCCAAGTAAGATTTCACATACAAAGAATTTGACTCATTTTGGTGCATAATGATCACAATAAACATGAACAACGTGGGAGGGCATGACAAATACTTGTGATTTATTGTACTGTTTTATTCTAGTGCACTGGATGACTCACTTTTGATCAGATGAAATGAAATGATGCATGCTCAACAGCCAGGTGTGTTTTTTTTTTTTTTTTTTTTTTTTTTGCATCTTTACAATACATTTCAATGCATGACTGCATGTATTTTTTTTTCCAGAAAACATTTCAACCATCGCTCCGAGAAACAATCAGACTCACCACTGTAAACACCGTCTGCGGACACAGCAGCCTCAGCACAGAGGAGGAACACTACGAGGCACAGACACAGACAGGGCTGCACACAGTCGAGAGGAGCAGCAGGAGGAGGAGGTGGAGGAGGAGGACGCGCTCCTGGACGCATTCTAACAACAAACAGCTCCAAATGAATTCACTGAACTGAGACATAAATGTGCAGTGAACCAGGTCTGAGTGTTTCACAGCAGATGGAGAAAATGACGCCGGTGTGACATCGCGATAAGCTGCCGCCGCTGCCGCCGCTGCTGCTGCTACCGCCGCCGGTGAAGCTTAACTGAATGGAGATGCTTGCAGGGGCGCACATCTCTCTTTCATTCACAACCCCTCCCCTCCATTACACACACACACACACACACACACACACACATACATACGCACACAAGGGGAGCGACAGTGAAGTGAGGCAAAATAAGGCAGGATGTGATGAAAACGAGTATATTTTTATTCTTGATCTAAAATATTAATAAAACATAATTACTGTAAAAATGAGGCAGTTTCATGTAATTTAATGAGTTGTTTAAGGACTGTTTGTATTTTTTTAAGCCTTATTTCTTAAAGAGGTACTCCAGCAATTTTATTATGTGCATCCACAGACTCACAGACAGATTTAATTGAAAAATGTCAACATTAAAGTAGATAAGACCTAAATATCCTTATTTTTAGTCACTGAAGTATGTTTCAAGCTTCAACAATGTAGCATCCTACATATCCCATCATGCAGCTTTTCCCATTGGACTGTCCCTGCTTCATTAATCATCAAATTCTCCAGTTTCTAATACACGCTGTTATAAATTCACAGCTCCTTCATAGAAAGCAAAGACAACCCGAGTAGTAGTACTCCTGATTATTAAACTGAGTTTGTTATAAAAAATAGTTTTATACTGTGTTTCAAATGTCTTAAATCATAGGATGTGTTTTCGCTTCTCTAATATGACTTTGTTGCTAATGCTGGCAGGGTAAGGTAAAGTTCAGGTTAATGTGTAAATAGGAGAAGTCTAGACAGAACGAGGGTCAGGGACAGGTCGGAGAAGTGACATTTAAATTGGGGAAATGCTAACCATTAAAGGAAATTAAGAAAACTTATGATGTCACCTGTATCTATCTTTATCTGAATTTATTCTTGTACAAGAATAAATTCAACTTGACTTTGATACTTTGAATCCAGTCCTCCTTATTGAAGGGTCATTTGAAAATTCTTATAACAGATTTGATGCATAAATTTGACAGGGTGCAGCTTTAAATCGACCGTTATATCGATTGCGTTTACGTACAATGGATTTTATAGAGCTGTAACTGCCAGTGATGGTGGCTTTGCAGACTTGTTGGCACCAACTAGGACTGGAGATGGAAAATATTTAAAAGAGCTATTAAAATATAATTACAGTATATTAGGGTTGTGTAAGACCATTTCCTCTGTTTATTCCAACCAGTAGTCCATCAGGGCTTAAGTTTAGGCCCCGCATGTAAACACATACTGCCTTTAAATAACTGAGACGCTTGCCTCAACATGCTTTGGTTGTTATACACAGGCCATATGTTGAGTCACTGTTATGTGTTAAGCTTGGAGATGGTCCAAGTGAGCACACAATCAGTCATCTGAAACTTGCTGCTACTACTTAATTGAAGTGGGGTGTGTAATTGTTCATTATAGAGGTCACATTCAAACAAGCAGGCTTCTGCGGACATATCTGATCCCAAACTTGGAAAAAAAAAAAGAGTTAAATCCTGGTTACAGAAAGTACAGTAAAGAAGCTGCATGCTTTAAACAAGGTCACTAAACCAAAAATACACTAACACCCGGCAGTAACCGGGCCTTCAAGCTTCCAGTGACCATTCATACTGAGCCGGTCATTTATAAGTGTGATGATAAATATGCCACACAGCACATGTCAGGAGGATAGAGTGTACGAAGGGTGTGTGAGGTATTCTTAGCGCTGATGACAGTGCAGGCCCGCCGAATCCATTCACATCTCTAAATGGTGTCCTGGCTGCAAAACAAGGCCACTTGTAACTGCCAAGGTATTGGTTTCTGCTTTACTCTGCTTATTCCCACACATGCCGTCTTATTACTACAAACTGGAAGTGATATTGAACACTTTGTAGATGCCAAGTCATTAAAATTTAAACGTTAAGAACTCCGCTCCCAGAAACAAATGATAATTAGGCTTCAAATTGCTCACACATACACGAAAATCCCTCAGCAGAAAAAAAAAACACGCAGAAGGCCAAGAGGAATCATGTTAAACATGCTGGGAGATCAGGTGATGGTTGTATTATAAATGCCATTCATGATATCAAATGAGGGTATATTTTCGGAGAGGCAAGCTTAGAATAGACTAGAGAGGAATGGGCGGATATCTGAGTCAGTGTGACAGTATAAACCATCAAACTGTGCATGTAGCCCACGGCTAAAAGATGATGAAATCACCTGTTTTCCTCTAAACATGACAGACGACATGACGCAATTTAAACAGAAAACTTTGTACTTGATAGAAGTTTGAAGTTAGAATATGTTCCCGCTGTGAGAGAGTAATCATATAAAGTCAATCCTAAAAAAGGCTTCAGTCTCAGAAACAGCTCTTTCAACAGGATTCAAGGTTACTATGCTTCATGCGTGGCATGTTCATCATTCATCTACATCAGCTGTAATCTGTCCACTGCTTGTTTGGGTCCACTTCAACCGTTCTAGTTCGTTCTCAGCTCAGGAGCCGTTAGCAGCTGTCCTCCAGGATGTCTGGGTGTTCCTCCCAGAACTGCTCTCCTATAATGTCACAATGGTAGTCCTGCACTGTCCTCCTGCTGCGAGTCACAGGCACGTCCTCCTCCTCTCCGTCGGGTTGCTTCATACGTTTGGTGACAGTTTCATCTCGCTGGACACAAAGAACGAGTAACATGATTAGTGTGATAGAAAATAACTTAATGAAATTCAAATTTTTTGGGAAGCACCGCTCTTATATCTGTAGTCTGGAGACTCTGACAACTACCAGACTCCAGGAAATGAGTGCACCTTTTGTTAAGTGAACTTTAGAGGTGCTGGTAAGGTGAAGGAGAGAGCCACACTAGCTGTGTCTGCTTGCTTCAAGTCCCACAGTCTTGCTAAGCTAATGATCTCTTAGCTGTAGTGTCATATTTAAATGTCACAATGATCATGTCACATCAGCTTTTCTACTTTTGATCTGTGAATGCATTTTTCTTGTGAATAACTGTCCCACAATGCACGGCCATGTGTAATTCAGAATAATAAACCACTTTTCATAGCAGATTCATTTTATTTCACTGCTGTATGAAGATATACTAATAAAGACTAGCAAACATTTTATCAAGCTGCATGGTAACACAGTACGTGCAGGGACGTGTGAGAAAAGTCCACCTGCCGATGCATTCAGAACACTCTGATCTAAATTTTCAGCTTCACAAAACATTAACACTAAATGTCAACTTTTGGAGTCAGCCACTGTTTCTAGATGAAACATTTTCTGCTGACATTTGTCGGACATACAGGAAGAAATCCACGACGCAGCACAGAAATCGTGGCAGAAGACATGTGGAGAAAATGTCAGATGTTACTAGAGAGTACATGAGACCGGCGAGGAGAAAGTGGGTGCAGCGAAGGAGGAGACAGTGAGGGAGTTATCCACATGAATTTCTCTGTAATGACTGTGCAGACTCAAAGCCTTTATAGCAGCTCACCTTTTCCCAGATGAGAGTGGTGCCTTTCTTATGGAGGGCAGGTTCATTGTTGTAGTTGATATCAAACTGAGAGAACAGGATCTCATTTTTGTCTGCAGCTAATGTTCCCTGGAGGGAGATAGAACACAGACATATGCATGTAAACAAAACCATTAAAATGACCACACCACACTCTGGTTCTTTTGTTGTTTAGGAAATTGATTGAAGGATGATGATCAGTGTGTTTTGTTTGATCTGGTGAATTTCCAAAGAAATGTTTTTGAAGCGATGAAGGAACTAAAAAAGCACACACACGTCTGATGGGCTGTGAATGACTCATGTTGCCCAAACATGTATCCACAATGAACATTTCCACACTCCATTAGCTGTCATCACATCATCAGCGTTCCCCTCACTGCCCACTGGAGAATAAAGTAACTTCCAGAGAACAGCTGTGTCAGTCAGTGACAGCTGCCATAAATAGAGATAGACCTGATGTTGTACACTCAGAGGTTACCCCTTCTGTTAAATCAGAGATAATATTTCCCTGTATGTGCATTCCCTGTTTATTTTTATGAGCTGAGGCAAGAGATCAAAGACTTCTGTTTGCTTTGTTTTGTTTAAAATGTGTTAGTGACTCAGCTTGATTTATAACGCACATTACAATGTGCTGTACGATGCATTAGAGAGATAACACAGGAAATAACAATATAATAAAAAAACTAAAAAAAAAAACTGAAGCTAACTAGGTTAAAAAAAATAACGAAACAAAAGCTATCAGCTGTCTCTATGTTTTTTTCTTTTTATAGTGGAGGGGAGTCCCAGAGAGTCTGAGCCACAACCGCAAACTCTTGTTGCCTGGTTTCAAGTCTAGACCACCAAAAGGTCAATAAGCGCAATAATTCCAAAATATGAAGTGGTACCAGTCCATGCAGTGCTCTCTAGGTGATTAAAAGAATTTTAAAATGAAATAATTCTACAATCAACTGATGACCAAACAAAGTATGATTATTGCACAAATGTTGCCTTGGACTGGTCATAATAAAAAGCTCAAGTTTTAACCTACTCTACTTTTCTACTTACTCAAAAGTAGAGTTGAGTAAGTAGAGTTGTTAATATGATTTGGCACTATATAAATAAAAAAATCCTTGCAACATGAGTCCCTGCATTATGATGCTGCGTCATGAGGCGATGGCAGTGGATCAACTGTACAACAATGGGCATAAGGATTTCGTCAGTGTATCTCATTACCAATAAACTGTACCTGTGTTTGTTGACTCATGCACATCTACAACATAAGCCCACCGTCACCACCGGATACTCTGTTTTCAATGCCGACATTGGCAAACGGCTCTCTCACACAATGTCATGTACACTGTCTGCCATCTATTCAAGACTCTGGAAACAGATGAGCTTCTCTAATTCTCTCATATTCGCAGAACACTGTAGTCGCAGTTTAGTTGTGAAAATCAACCGCTGCATCAGCTGTCCAGAACCCTGATGTGGTTTCACAAGATCTGTCGGTGTGAGGCCAGTTGCAGATTTTTAGAAACAACCTTGGAGACAGCTTATGGTTGTGAAATACACACTGAATTCATTGGCAACAGCTCTGGTGGATATTCCTGCCTGGATCTAAGTACGTAAACACAAAAACACACAGTTTAGCTTAACATTGAGTTTTGGCCTCTGTGTTTCTCACCTTTAAGCGATCCTCTGCCTGGACTGTCGTGAGTCCTCCTTTTTGTACTAACGTCCAGAACACTGTGTTGTACAAATTATTTATGTGACCTGGAAGACACAAAAACACATGTATGCCTCAGGCTTACATCTTTTTTTCAGTTTAATGAACAAATTCATCAAAAAGGTCAACTATAAAGCACAGTATGTACTTACAATCTGCTTGCCTCCAGCTGAGGTAGTCTCTGAGGTTGCGGTTGGTAGGATAAAGGACCACCCGTCCGTCAAAGCCTGGCGGGTACAAGAGCGGCTGCTCCCCAAAAAACTCCTTCCAGTGAAACACGTATGAGGAGGAGAACTGGGAGGCCACGTGAGTCATGAGCTTACTGCCAGAAAAGAAAAGGGGAGAAACAAAGTCAGACAAAACATGTGAAAAGAACGTGACATTTGTCTACAGCATGGCGAAACGTAAGGACCTGGCTCTCCTCTTAAACAGGGTGGTGGTCCGCTTGAAAACAAAGCTGAACTCATCACTTTGACCATAGGCGATGATAATATCCTCTAGTTCTCCCATGACAGAGCGTGCGCTCCGGGTCATCAAGCCCAAAGCCCTGTTATCATTGGGCTTTGTAAACTTGTGCTGATCTGCAAACCTGAAACGAAATGCAACAGAAGGATATTAATCACATCTTTACAGAGGTGTGTCAGGTGCTTCAAAGAGGAAAACTCACTTGTGGAAGTTGCGCCCGTCCAGTCTCACAACAATGTAGCAGTTTCGTAGGCACGTATCATCTGTTTCAAAGTTGCGGACGTACTCAAACTTGCTCTTGGCCATGTTGCTTGAAGTAGTAAAAAGACAGGCCAAGGGTTGACCAACACAAGACCTGACACGTCCACTAAATCTGCAGAAGTTTCCAATCAACATGAGGCTCCTGTAAAGCGAATACACAATAATTAAGATACACACCCAGGACGGATGTAGTAGGAGAACAGCTACTTTATTTTGATGTCAAAGAGACTGAAGTCATGGCAGGTGGAGGTGAATCATTACTTACTCTTGGATGTCATGTGTGGTGTTTGTCCTCTGCACGCTGGTTGTCTGTTTACTTCATGCGCTCATATGTATCTGTTTCGTTAGTTACGCAGACACCAATATTTAATTAGGATTAACGAGATATGTTATTGATTAATATCCACATTTATTCAGATACAGTTGTCATCTCACACACGCTGGTTAGTGTACAGTCCGTCAACGAATACTGTCGTACCGCGGACAGTACGAACATGAGTTCCGGAGCTGAGATCTTTAAAAAACAAACTGCTCAGTAGCTTGTCTATCCTCTGCCCTGTTAAAATAATAATAATTTTAATGATAAATAATTGTATCGCTGTGCTGCTGAATGGGGTAATGTATTAATCAAGCAAGTTTACGAAGAAACTATTTTAACAATTTAACACAATCTGTTGCCGCCATCTTGTGGTAAACGGGGAGAGAGGGGCAAACAAAGATCGTGTATGAAGAAGCGGTGACTTGTAGTTCAGTCACAGACTCTTTTCTTTTGGGATATAATTGATTTTTATCGGTGAATAAGACATAAAAGGGGCGTTATGTAAAATTATTACAGTAAAAGAATTATAAAAACTAACATAAATAAAACTTTAAACGATTAACTTGTTGTGGTTTATGATATTTAGGGTCGCTTGAAATAGGTGCAGAGTGAAAGCTCGTCCAATAACGGTTAACTGACGACAACACATTTCCCAGCATCCCTCGCTTCTAGTGATGGGAAGTTCGGTTCATTTTAGGGAGTCATATCATTTGACTCAGCTCAATGATTCTGCTCCCACTTCTTCATTTTACCACTTATACCTTTTTATAATTCAGCCAAATTTAGCGCTGTTTTGACTTATGATTTGTATGTGTATGCATATATGATTTAAATTATTCAATACATCCTTTCTACTTATTCAAAAGTAAGAATTGTAAAGTAAGAATAAAAATTACATTTTCTAATATCAATAAATTGCTGTAGCCAATTGTTTTCATTGCATTTAAAAACCGAACTTGTAACTCTCTGAAACCACCCAATGAATGAACTAACTTAATTGTAGAACTGGTCTGCTACACAAAGCAGACAGAAAAACTTATAAATACTTGAGCATAAATATTTAAAAAACAAAAAGCACAGCTGTTGACTTTTGGATGCACAACACACACGTGACATTCAGTCACTGCATGCATGAAGCACCAGTTGGGCACTGTAATACTTAACAAAACAAAACAAACAAAAAATTAATTAATTAAATAATAAAATTAAACGGCTCGGATGTGAGCCGGCTTCCATCGTTCACTTTAAAAGAGCCGGCTCTTTGAACCGGCTCGTTCACGACCGACACATCACTACTCGCTTCATCGTGTGTTGGTTTCAAACATGGAGGAGAGGGAAAGAAGAAGTGTAAAGTCAGACAGTGAACAAACAACAGCAACCTGTTCAAGTGCGCCATCAGTACCGGAGCAAGAGCCGGAGACAGGCGCTAAACGCGAGGACGATGACGCGGATAAAGTAGATGTCTGCTCTGATAAGTTTGACCCTCTCTTGGCCTTGTATTCGCCCACTGTGTCGCTTCCTTTTCCGAATATCAAATGCTTCAACAACGTATCAGACTACGAGAGCTTTCTGAGGGGCGGCCGGGGCAGAGCCAAGCCGGAGAATGTGGAGAAAAAGCGGCTGAAGGCGATGAAAGGAGTGGCGGACCCGGAGCGCATCGAGAGGCTGAAGAAGCTCATGGTGAACAACAAGCCGGTGTCGGAGGAGGGCGAGAGCAGCGGGACACAGCGAAGGAGGAGGCAGAAGCCCCAGAAAAATGTCCTGACAAGGATGCCCTGTAGGTTTAATAACCACCACTGCTACATTAGTACATAAACTTAAAGGTCCATTAGGTTTTCATTAGTGTATCATCACCTGAAAATAGTGTTTGCCCTGAGTTTTTCTTACATGCTTGAAAGAGAGGGTGAAGTGGTGAAGTGTGGGAGTGTATTCATTTGGTGTAATCTCAACTTCACTGCTAGGTGCCACCAAATTCCTACACACTGGACCTGTAAGCTTTGTTAGGAGTTTACTAGAAGGGCCATTTCTGCAGCAACTACATATATGTTTTGCAATGGCTCTCAAATATTAAGTACTGACTCTTTCATAGCATTTTTAATTTCAGACTGATGCCATCTGTCGTTTTTTTTTTTTTTTTACATTTTAAAGTCACTTTATTGCAGGTGTAGCCTGGTTCTGGTCTTCATATGGAAAACCAGACCTGTTCTACTTAATAAGACACATGGATGCAAATGTGGATATATATATATATATATATATATATATATACCTCACTGAACTGGTGAACTGGTACCTCTCCAGCTACCAGTCCACCTGCCATAATTTTTGGACCATGCTGGACTTGAAGCCAATTCCCTATGGACTGAGCCGCCATCCCGAGTGAATGTCTATAGACAAATCTCCATATTTAAGAAGCTGGAACCAGATCCATGATCATAATATTCTAATACATTTTTGTCAGTCGACTAATCATCTCAGTACTAACTGTGACCCTTCAGTCTCAGCTCGTAATATCATATCTGCCATAAAATATACAACAAATTGCTTAGAGAAAGGATAAGCATTCATCCTATGTTTACATGCTACTGGAGTAAAAACCAGCGATCACGGTGCCTGAAATATTAGCGGCTTTTAAGCTGTTGCCACCATGAGCCTGCAGAACAGCTTCAGATCTCTACTGGAGGAATGAACACCGTCCCTCCAAAACATTTTTTGGCATAACCGTTTGCATGCTTCAGGTGAATTCCTTCTATAATTTATTGGCTGTAGACGCTGTACGGTTGTGTAACCTGTTTGGTCATGTGTCTTCAGTGTGTAAAGGCAGTCCGTTGGGGGAGCTGTACCGATGCGTTGAGGAGAGGATAAGAGTCAAAGTTCACATCAGGACCTTCAAGGGCCTGAGAGGAGTTTGCTCTGGCTTTGTCGTGGCCTTCGACAAGTTCTGGAACATGGTGAGCTCTCACACGCACACTGTTTTCTCACGTGACATCTACATGCAAAAAATAAAATCTTTTTTACTTTTTTTTTTTTTTTTTTACAATTTGTTTGTATTTTCTCTGTCAGGCAATGGTAGATGTAGATGAGACATACAGAGAGCCTCTGCTGGGAGAGGCATTCTACCATGAGAAAGCCCTCACCATCTCATGGGTAGGTACTCGTTTTTTTATACAGTATTATATCTGACTGAAATATGTCTCACACAGCAGGGCACAGTAAAGTTTGTTACTTTGCTGAAGAGTTGGAGGTGTGCTCATCTTATTGTACTCCCTGAAATATTTCTAACTTATCGCAGTATGAGTTGTTGTTTGCAGCTTTGATAGTGCAGGAGAGCAAACAGTAAACATTGAAACTATAAATTAGGTAAAATTACAAACAGTAACGCTAGAATACATGACTGAGTTAATCCCTCATGCATAAGTGGGTAATTTGGATCTCGCACAGGAACAGCAGACCCTGCCAGTAACAATTATTACGATATTGAGAGGTAATTGGTGAAAAATACTGACAACAAATTGTATCAAAGCTGGGGTCTGGGGTTTCAGATCAAAGTTTACTGCACAGATATTAATGTGACTGACCTCTCTGTCCAGCTCTTTGAGAAATTAAAGATCCAGGAGAGCTCAGCAGGTGACGAGCTGGCAAAGAAGCACAAAGAAGCCCGGGAAACAGCCACCGAGCACCAGCCTGCTCCCTGCACTAGCAAAGGAGGGCACAGCAGGACAGAGTCCAAGCTGTCAGACACCGTTAAAACCAAACAGGATAAACACAAAGTCTCGCTGAAGGCCCAGAGTCCAGATGTCTGTCAGAAGAAAGACTCTCAGATGTATGGCAAGGTCCGTACACGACACATCAACCAGCTTTTCATCCGGGGCGAGAACGTCATCCTGGTTAACCCACAGCCGCTCTGATTTCTGTTCTCTGACATTTAAGTAGTATTTTACGCTAATGATAGGTGTGAAATACTATAGATGATCTATATGCTTACGTTGATTCAGAAGAATCAAACAAGGACTAGTGTTATATCATATTGATATGGAGGTCTGCCCACCAGAGAAATTATCTTGATTTTCAGGAATAAAAGCGTGTCAGTTCTAATTATAGTGATTTCTTGTCTTGTTTTCTTTTGTCTGGTGGCCACTAAAGGAAATTTGTGTTCAGGTTATTACCCAGCAGGTGGCAGCATAAACACACTATTGCCATCCGTGAGGCCATTGTCGTCTCAAAGAGCTTGTCCCTTTATGTTGCTTTTCCCCGTTAGTTTGAACAGGAATGACAGCGCAGTCTCAGCGGACTTCATAAATGCATTATGAATAATTGAGTTTGTGAAGCTAGAGATTGCAGATGGCACTCAAAAGCTGTCATTTGTCTTGACGTCTCAGATTGCTTTTACTCTTTAATGGGCACATTACCCATAAAAGCACAATTTACTGCATCTCGTAGAAGTTGTAAAGATGCTGCTTTTTTTGTGTGTGTGTGTGTGTTTTAAATGTTGGAGGTTACTTTTGGATGAGCGGCACAGACTGATTGTACGTTCCTACAATGTTTGAGTCGGTGTTTTGTCTTATTTAATTTCTTACTTTGACTGCAGAGTTTAATTGACCCTCTTTCTATATATTTTTATGCCATAAATAGGACAAATTCCAGCAGTGGCAAAGCTGTTATTCATCTATATTCTTTTCATATAATGTATCAGAATATTATTAGTGTAGCCCATTTAAGAGACTTCCTCTCCAGAGAGAGAAAATGGGGTCAATTGTTTAATGCAAGCTGTGTTTTAGTGGTGTTTGTCACACCAGTGTGTTCCAACAAACCTTGATACAATAAGAGAAGGGCACAGCGCTGGTGGTGAAGAGATGAGACACAATTAGACTACACAATCTTTCTCTTGAGTGTATTATACCAGAATAATCAGGCCATCCATCTTACTAGAACAAACTGTACAACAAAGCAAATTTAATCAATTAAATGTACGTCGAAGCACTACGACACAAATTGCCATCACTTCTTTAAATACAACACCAAGAGGATTTTTTTTTTTTTTTTTTTTTACTGCTGTTACATGAAAGCTTAAATCGGCGAGGGCTTGAGATTTCTAAATATGTGTTGTCACCACTGCAGCTGTCACAATAAGAAGATATTGCCTTATACCACTCTGCCCGTAATATCGTAACGTGATCTAGTTTCTGGTCTTGTGTTTTACGAGCACCGGGACACACTTGGCAGTGGCCAGATTTTGGTGTTCGTCCTCGTTATCAGCTGATTTGCATGTATATTTAAAGTTTACATTTCCTCTTGGCTTTCTGCCGCATCGATATGATTTGAAATGTGTATATTTATCACCTCAAACGATGAAATTAACAAGCTCACCACCACTAAAATGTAATTTCAAAGTCGAGGGCAGTGGCTTCACTTTTGCTGCTTGAAGCTCTTTTGATTGGGGCTAATGACACAGCACACCAAATAACACACACCATTAACAAATTTCAATCAACTGTTTAATGTTGTAGATAAAGAATCTCGATGTGTAAATCAAATCAAAATGGGAATAATGCAAAATTTCATTTTCTCAAAGGATTTCCGTTTTTGTTTTGTTTTTTTAACATTTGCATATGCTAGTGTTTCAGTAACAATCCCATTTTAGAGAAGATCAAAACAATTTGAAGTAGAAAAAAAATGCATAAAACCTCTACTGATATATTTTAGAAAAACAGCAAACAGATTTTGGTCATTTTTAATGCTTCAGACTCTGATGCAAAGGCTACTATGTGTTAGTGTGCACAGCCTCTTGAGCCCTTGGGAGAGTTGGAAAGCACAACTTCGTATTCTCTCGGGACTGCAGAATCCACTGCCTTCTTCTCTCGTCAGTGAATTATTTATCTGATTGGTGACAAGCCACAAATGTCAGGCAGCCAAGATTTATTTATCAATCACTCATTACAAGGGTCAGGAGGCGACTGTCGGCAGGCACTTAAACCACTGAAGAGCAATGTTTTGTACATCTAACAGGTCAGTTAGCTGGAGTACGGCTGAATCGGATTGTTAATTATCGTTATTCCACAACACATATTCATCTAACCACCACAATGTTCCACTGGGTGTGTACAAACTGCATCCCGACTGGTAAAAGTGCTTCCTCTCACACAATCTCCCTAATGAGTTGCAAAACATGCAGACTGACGACAGTTAAGACAGACTGTTTTTATGTCAATAAAGATGGAAGGTGAGAAGGCAGCATTTACTGAGATGCACTGGTGAACATTAAACAAACAGATGCGTGATGCATCAACACTTGAGACGCAGACTGAAGCTGAGCTTCATATGTTTATCTCTTGGGTGTTTTTGAGCTCTGAAGATATCGCTGACCTGAAGAGAGTGGAAGTAATCGAACTGTGCATGGGACAAACAAAACAGAGCTGAGCAACATTATTACACAATTGCATCTGATATTTGTACAAAGTGCGCTTGGCTTGAGGCATAAGTACAAACACGTTTGTACATAGTACAGAAGCTCTGTCCTCAACACTGCACAGTCACATTGTCTCCTTCAAAGAGGTTAACTAAAGAGAAAAGGCAAAAGTCTTTCAGGCACTCTGTGCTGTAATAAAGAACCCACAACCCCTGTGTGAGGCTTATTCTACCTACTGATTATCTCATTTGGATGCAAACAGATTATAATTTTCTTCATAAGTAAAATATATAGATATGTATATCAATAAGAAAGGCCACAAATGATCTGTAGAAGGAGAAACTCCTCAAATTAAATCAAGTCTTCACTCCAGACACTCGTTACTTTAACTGGAGCGTGTGTGTGGACACTATGTACAAAGAGAAGGTGTCAATGTGCTTTGTTATAGGTCTTAATTCATATCAGATTTGGTCTGTATGATACAACTCATCACACTGTCACTTCCTCTCATATAGGAACTTCATAACTTATTTGTAAGGGCTCCAGATTTCTATTTACAGGTCAAAGGAAGAGCAAGGACAAGAGAGAGGTAACTTGACATTCTTAAATGTACATTAGAAAGTTAAAATGGCTGATCATGTTATTCAAACTCTTCATTCAGTAAAGTTACTGACATTGCAACAAAAAAAAAAAAATCAAAGAAAGTATGCAGCTACAGATATATATTTTTTGCTATTCTGGTGATTTCACTTGATTGAGGTTATAAAGCAAATCCCCCCCCCTGACGTATCTTACTGGCACACTCATTTCTCCTCTCTGACTTTTGAAGTAATGTCAAGACTCACTGTCAGTGTGTGTCCAACAATCACCCCAGACCAGACAGATCATTGGTTCAAACACAACAGAAACACACATTCATTTAGATCCATATCACTGCACAGCATTACTTTAAAAAAAAAAAAAAGAAGGAGATTGTGGGGCGTTGGTATTGTGATAGTTGACATTATTCAAGTACTCTTTGTTTGCAGCTCATAACAATCCTTCACCAATGGACGGAGAGACAGAGAGAGAGAGAGAGAGAGAGAGAGAGAGAGAGAGAGAGAGAACTACACCCACTCCACCAAGACAATCTTTGCTCTCTAGCTCCATCACTTTCCAAAGTTAGCGAAGTCAGCGAAGGCATCGTGTTTGGGCTGTTGGACCATTGCAGGGTTCATTCCCATTCCCATTCCCATTCCCATTCCACTGGGCATCCCCATGTTCATACCCATCCCCATCATGCCCTGGTTGGGGGCCATCCCCATCCCCATGCCCATGCCCATACCCATCCCAGCTCCAGGGTGCATCATAGGATTTACAGGCGGTCTGACTGCTGTAGGTCCAAGGCTCATACCAGCAAATCCCTGGGAGAGCATGTTGGTGGGTACCTGGTTGCCTAGAAATGACAGAACAAACTCAGTAAATAAAAGCGGCAAATTTGAAATCACATTTGATTAGCAGGAAGATTTGAACGCTGCAGCGTCACCGCTCACGCCAGCACTACCGTTCTTCTCACCATGTTGGAGGGTGTTGAGAGAAGGCTGGCTAGGCTTGGGTGGCTGCATGCCTGGGCTCAGGAAGTCCAGGCTGATGTTAACGGATTGGTCTGCCCAGGTGGAAGGGAGGGCCGCTTTGCCTCCGGCACCTTGAGCGGCCATTCCCTGCTGTACAGGCTGCAGGGACATGACAGGCTGTGGTTGTAGAGGACCCCCCATGTTCTGGATGGGCTGGCAAAGACAGAGACAGTGTCATATGAATAAAATACATAACTCCAAAACTGAAGACATGATGAAAAGATACAGTTCCTTCAAGGCCGTAAACCTTTAGCCTGACCTGCTTAACCTCAATCCTGCCAGAGAAATCTGCTCTGGTCTCTTTCTGATCTCATTAAAACAAATTATCTAAAGTAAGTAGAGTAAAAGAAGAGGTGGGTGTTTTCTCAGTGAAACAAAGAGGTTTTTTTTAAGTAGGTCAACAACCTTTTAACAGTCGACATCCACATGCTTTCATTGGGGTTTTAATGTTTTTGTGACTCAAAACTGATTCTTCTCATTCTGTATGTCAGTAACAGGAGGAGTGGGTGGTTAGTAGGCAGTCTCTGGGGGAGATGAGCATCTGGTGAGGCTGCATGTTAACCCTCTACCATGATTTTTGTCCTCCCTCTTTCAATCACATGAGGTATGTCTTTATCACACAGGCTGATGTTTACTTCAGTATAAACCAAAAGTAGATGTGTCTTTTCAATTTTGTCTTATTTTGTTTAAAATGTCATTTTTGCCCGCTTCATGCTTAAAATGATTAAAAGGCTCTCTGCATTTACATACCAGAATATTGCAACATATAACTAACCAAGGCCAAGTCAACAATCCTGTGGTTAGAAGATTACAAACACCAATTCTATTTATGAAAAAACAGCACCCAACAACTGGCTGAATTAACAATATTGGATCTTGATGGCAGCACGATTTGACATCAAAGACACTCAAAGCAAATACAAGCTGTATAGGTTGATTATATTTAAACTTTTCAAAGGCTTTTTTTTATTTAATAACTATATTTTTTCTTCGTACTCCACGACCGAGTAAAACTGTGTAGCTTCTTCGTGGTTGTTGGAAATGTCCGTTTAAATCAAAGCCACGGCACTAAAGCAAATCATTTTCATGCACACATTTCTAGTTTCACGGTCTGAAATTAAGCATAAACTATGCAGCATGTCATTTTGATTGAAATTAATAGCAGGCTTCCACACAACACCTCCAACATCTTTGCGATCAGCTCCTCGCCACAAGAGATCCAAGTGACGCATTTCAGCTTCAATCTCTCTTTGTAGAAAAATAAATGTTTTTGTGCAGGATCTAAAATACAGCAGTCGACTATGATGACTTTTTTTATACACAAATAAAACCCCAAAATATCGAGCTCTGAATCCATTATCTCTGAAATCATAAAGTGTATCATTATTTCCCTGAGGATCTTTTGCTTCCACCTGTATCATTTAACCCCCCCCCCCCCCTTCATGAGTCTTGTAATGATATGTATATCAATAAATTATTAAAAAAGCATGCGTGTGCCTATGAGTGCAATCATGCATACCTGTGACCGAGACTGGGGCAGGACTGTGGTGCTCATGCTCTGTGTGCTGCTTATGCTAAAGTTGAGGCTCTGGGATGAGGTGAGTGACTGAGTTGGCCCCATCAAGTCAAACAGGTCTGCTGAGGCAGGACCAGAGCCTGGAGCTGAGACCGGGGCGGGGGCTGGGGCAATGGCAGGACCTGCTGTCATGGCTCCAAAAAGGTCATTTCCACTGTTGTCAACAGTCTGAGCAGCTGCTGGCATCTGACCTCCGGGGAAAGCATTCCACTCACCAAAGTCTCCATTGCTGCCAGAGGCTGAAGCTGCTGCAACAAGACAAAATGCATTAATGTTTATATTCGACATACAAACAGTGTTTGTATTGTGAGCTGTGTAAATAATTGCAAGATGTTGCAGAACAAAAGTCACGCAAGCACATTTGAGCCTGTCATAGCAATTAAGAACAAACAGCTGAGTCTTCAGTGAGGCCAGTGTCGTTTTATCCAGGGCACTCTCACTGACCACTGGTGCCATGTTTTAAATTTTCATTGAACTGGCCCTGCTTGTTGTCGCTATCCCTCCTCTCAATCTCTCTCAGCCTCTCTCACCACCCCCACCAACTTCTTCCTCTGTCCCTGTCTCCTTGTCATCCATAACAGGAGTTGATGTGTGTCTGTTCTTGTTATGCAGAGCAGGTAGCAGGCTCCATATGGCCAGGGCTTCCTCCCAGCATCCCTCTGAATATTCTAGCAGCATGGCTGCTACAGCATAAACATGCATACAAGGGGGAAAAAAAAGAAAGTCTTCAAACCAACCAGTTCCCGAGGAGAGGCCGACGGAGGCAGCAGGCGAGGAGAAGTCAGCAAATCCACTCATCAGGTCTGGATTGAGAAATTGACACAAACACATCAATTTTAAACAAGCGAGCTCCAGGTGTCATTCCACCATAGTTAGCATTCCTTCAGTGTCAGAAGTGTAGGAGGGAGGGGAGGGGTGGTGGCAGTAGATAGGTGGAGAAGACCAAACATCTGTTCAGTGCTCCCGCCCTCTCCATTCACCAGGGACTGCTCGAAAAACATCTGGTGCACTTAGTTCCTATACATCAACTCCCTCCCCCTGCTGTCCCCAAAATCTGAAGCTAGCATCAGCAGCTGGGCACTGTCACTGCAGAGTCTAGTCCTGCAGTCACTGTAGAGTTTCCAGTGTTGTACAATGTTACATCGCTGAACAAAAAGGTTATTCCTGGATTTACTGCGAACAATATACAACAAGTTAGTAAAGCGTATCTGTGGCTACTGCAGGGAATACTGTTCCTTTTAGGCAGAAACGAGTTGTTTCCTTATGGTGTGAAGCTATGTTGCACATGTTTTGAATCAATGTCTGTGCTGAAACCACAGAAATGCGACTGATATCAATCTTCTCAGCTAGTTTGTGGTAAAATAGCAAACATTTCACAAAATGTTAGGGTATTAACTTAAAGTTTGTAATTTCATTTATACCGGCGGCGGCAGCAGGCTGGCCCGGTGTTGTGTCCACCATTAGTAGGTCAGCTAAGCCGGTACTTGAAGGCTGAGGGGCAGCTGCCTGGGGCTGGAATAAGGAAGAACGAAAAGATCAGAGCACTGTGTACACATCAATATACACATATCAATTAAGTCTTATACGCTCACATGTGCTCTCTCTTGCTACCTGTTTGGTGGCGGTGTCTGGGCTCTTGTCTCCTGTGTAGTGGGTTGCTGCCCCCAAGTCTATTTTCTTGGATGGGACTCCTCTCTTTCGTGTTGCTGTAGTCTCTGTTGCTTGGACTATGTGTACACTCTTGGTGGTAACAGTCTCCTCGTCATCTTTAAATTCTTTTCCTGACTGGCCGTTTCGAGACGGGCGTCCCCGGTCGTCCTCGTTGTCACTATGGAGACAATAACAGCTTGAGTAAGACAATCAGTCATAAGGTTTCCTTTGTACATTTTATATACATTAAGGAGCAAGAAGGGCAATGATCCAAACCTTGTTGGGCCATTTAATTCAGAGGCTTGTTCAGTATTTAATTGAAAAGTTGGGCCTTGTAGATTTATGGCCACACTTGTTCTGTATTGAAAATAATATATATAATATGAGAACTTGTCTGTCTCAAACCTGAATCGATCTGGTGAGTCATCTCTATCTTTCTTCCTAAATCTGTTTATGGTATCATCAATGGTGCTTCCGATTTTGTCGCTGATCTCCCCCAACTTCTCGCTGAAGGGGAATTGCCCGTTACTTCTCTCCCAGTCGTCGTCCCACTTCCCCCGGTTTCCGCCGGAGTCGTACCTGTCCCCCGCTGGAGGTGGAAAAGACATGAATGTAATTCAAACACAAACGTTTTTGTTAAGCTGTTAATAAAAGTCTACTTATAACATTAGTATCATCATCAACCGGGGACTCACAGTAACCCATGCTGCTTTGGGACATCCCAACAAATTTGTCTCTGTTTTTCTTTGCCTTTTTCCGTTCTTCCCTGAGCCTGTCATCATCCTGGACAAACTCCACCAACTCTTTCACTTTATGACGCACATTCACACCTTGGTCCTTCCCATTCTCATCTAAAGACAGGGATAAAGAAACACAAACATTAATATAATGAATGAATGAGCATCTTGTCAATGTACTGAAACCCTGCACACACACAGGTAATAAATATGGACATCTCCGCACAGGGAAAGTTGAATGTTCTTATTTGTAAACTGCACATTGATGACACACATGGTTAGGAAGCCTGAAAGCAGCTTTAGGGCAGTGTGTGTGTGTGTGTGTGTGTGTGTGTGTGTGTGTGTGTGTGTGTGGTTTAAGCATTAAGCAGTGCTTAGGGCCTCCACCCATTCATTACAGCTCACACTGAAGCTATTGTTAATCAACTCTAAACACCACAATACTGAGGTGTAGAGAGTGCCTTCCCTTATCAAAGCAAATTTGAAAAAGGAAAGTGCTTTTTGTTCAGCCCGTTTGTTTCGGTATTATTCCACCAACGTGCAATGAAAGAGGGATGGGATAAAGGAGAGCTGAAGAGGGAAAAGACCAGAATGATACCTTACCTACAAAGTGGTAGCTTTCTAATGCTCTCAGGTCATACAGATGTTCTCTGGCACTGGTAACAACCCTCTCTGATCCATTCCTGATTAGATGGGCCAGCAGTAGCAAAGACTGAGAAACAGACACAACAGTAGTTAGTAAAAGTGCTTCAGGTTTGATTCTTGAATCTTAAATCTTGTTAGAGTTGATCAGGCATGTTTTCTGTCCCATGGCTTTGAACTGGATCATTTTATTCATCAGAACTTTTAATTCAGAGCATGTTAGCAATGTGAGGCCAACAAGGCTAACTGTTTTTGTTTTGTGACTAAAAAAACAAAACAAAAAAGCAATTTTAAATAAAAACACTCCTTTTTTTAAAAAACTAATGTTTGTTGTTGATACCAGATCCCTGCCTGTAAGTAATGAGCAGAAAATTTGAAGTTAAAGTTAAACCAAAGCCACGTTTGGTTTGAGTTGGGTCTGGTCCAAAATTTTATATTAAATCAAAACTGTACTTGGTGCTTAGGCTTTCAAGCCTTTAGTCAAAATTAAGCATGTGTGTTGCAATTGTGCTGTGGCCAACCTTGTAGACTCTCCTCCAGTTCTTCTTGTTATCCCTCAGCATGCGGGTCCACAGCATGTTCATCACCTCTGGGAACTGCTCGTACATGAAGGTGGCTCTGATTACAGAAACATTCAAAGAGGAAAGAGAAAGAGGGAGAGATTTTCCTTATACTTACAAAAGTATTTATTTGCAATGCATGACAAACAACCATTTGACCTGCTGCAGCGCTCCAGGAACTAAACTGAAGAAATATTTCAAGAACTATGAGTTCTGTTTGCACAATTATGTTTGTGTATCCACTGCATCCCAAGAACTAGAGCAACTGAAGAAAATAAGTAACTTCTGTTAATGTGTCACTTTTCAACAAAAGAAGACTGTAAAATTAAAAGGCAGTTCAGGTCATTGTCTTGTTTTTGTTGTAATTCACTGTAATATCTGGTTCAGTACAGGATACAATGTATCTATTTGTAGTAGCACAGATCTTTTCAGTGTTCTCTCAGGTTCCTTTTTCTGCTTCAGGGTGAAACCACAATGAAACACTTCAGTTTCAGTCTTTAGGTTCTTTCTCTCAGCCACTTCAGTCACGAGTCAGCTACATAAATATACTTTAAAAGTCAATGACAACACAACAATTTAAAATTCCCACCTCAGCTCGAATACTGATACTACAACTGGTGAGTGTGCAGCAGTTTGAATGCTGTACACATGTTGTAGCAGCTGTGAGGCTCGTCTTCAGTACTGCTAACAGTAGCTCAGTGGTTTCTGGCTGGTATATAAACACTACCTTGGAAACGGGGACTTTTGTGGGCAAGAACCAAAGTTTAAAATATGTTTCTGTGGATGAAATGGAGGTGAAATTCCTGGGAGAAAAATGTTCCTGCAAATGTCTCTGCAGTCGATAAGGGTTAGATAAAAATAACATTTATGCAGTTTGATTTCATTTACACATAAGCTTGGCGCTTTTCAGCATGTACACTGTGCGTTGTTCTTACTTAGAGATTTCACTCATCAGCTGTCCTGATGGTCCCCAGGGGTCGTCATTGGTGGCCTCTCTGACTTTAGACTCCACCTCTGAATAGTTCATCACCACGTTGGTTCTATACAGTAAAAAACAAAGATCATTTCATTAGTCATTTCAGTCATACGTGATTTATTCCAGGCATTTGACATTTCTATTAAAAATCTGTGACCTCCATTGAGACCAACAAGGAAAATAATAGATAAAAGGTACTCTGATTACAACCCCGCCCGTACACTTGTTTTAGAGTCTGAAAGGACTCGTAAGGCAGAGGCAAATTTGCATTCACTATAAAAACATAAATGAGACCTAAAACGGCATGGAGTGATGCAGGGCTGTGCTTATTGACATTCTACGAAAATAAAAAAAGAAAAAGGGAACTGAAATGGGAAGAAACTGACACTACAATAGTGGATATGAGGTTAACGGAGATGTTGTTTTCTATACAACTGGACATTAAAAAGGGCACACTTTGTAGACCAAGCACTCAATGAGGTTTGCGGGTTTGTTACTGTGAAGTGTGAAGATTCAGAGAATCATGATTATTACACAACAAACTAAGGCAAACCAAGCATTGCGTAACACTCTATCTATTAAAATCAGACTACAGAAACTTACTGCATATATCGTAAGACAAACAACACGATGTCCAGTCTGTACATGAAAAGTGTTATTAGGATCAAATCATTATCTAAGTCGAGATTATTCTCAAATTAAAGGATGTGGGATCACTTCTGGTACATTATTGTCTGTTTACGTCAACTATTTTAGTTTTAAAGACAAGACTTTGAATCTAAATTTGACTATTTCTGAAAAGACATTTAATAAATATGTTATCTGATATTTACTGAGCAATGACTAGATATTTGGCAAAATCCTGCAAGGCTTCCAGTGTTATGTTTCTATAGTTTTTTGAGGTTTTATTTGATAGGACAGCTGTAGAGAGAGAGAGAGAGAGAGAGAGAGAGAGAGAGAGAGAGAGAGAGAGGAGATGACATGCAGCAAAGGGCCACAGGCTGGAATCGAACCTGAGCCACTGCGCTAAGGACACAGCATCTTTTTTTGTATATGGGGCGCACACTCTTCCTTCCTGATGAGGTACCAGGGCGCCCCAGTCAAGCCATTTTCCACAACCAGTGGCCTAGATGCATTTTGATTTTGTATCCCACTTTCTCCATTAGCTTGAGCTAGAACAGTTTCTTCTTACCGCAGAAATATGCTCTATAACCACATCTATAAACAGGCAACACATTCCAGAAAATGAAGTGACACCCATTGCAGCTTTAGTAACAAACACGGTGAGCCAAAACATTTAAACCCTGCACCTCCTCATCGCTCCCTTACTGCTGCCACATCAGCAACATGTACAGGGTGTGAAAGAGCAGCATTGATTTCACTCTGACAACATACAAATGTTTTTTTTAAAATGTAGTACAGGCCAACAAAATTATTTGAAAATGAGCCTTCCAGGTGCTTTTCATAAGTGATTAAAATAATCCTCCAAGTTGGTCGTAGACAGGACGAGGCTGTTCAGAAAAGGGGACACCAGTTCAAGTTTCATTTAGTTTTGAGGAGTCTCTGATTACTTTGTGTGCTTTGTTTCTGACTGCATTCATCCTGAGTCTCTCTAGTTATGTTACTGATAATGCACAAAGCCTAATGTTTGCATGAATGACAGGCAAAACACAAGAGGATGTGATGTAGTGATGCAGCAGCTTACCCCCTGTGCTAGATATAAAGATAAAACGGAAGTTGTGATACTTTCTCACTGTGACACACTATCACACAGATTTCCGTTAGGTGGCTGTGGTGCTGTGAGAAACAGCAGTCCCTCCCTGGCACTCATGAACCAAACTCTATTTTATTCTTCATATAATGCATGTTGCTTTCATTCACTGCATTTAAACTGAATAAAACATTCACTTGCATGTCATCAGGGAACATTAACTATTTTTAAATGTGAACATCGACCAGCCTCTGACAGATAAATGTTCAACTTCATCAGCCATTAAATGCTAAATCATCATTTTGTGTCTCTTGTGCCTCTTTCATATTTTAACCAGCATTCGTCTGATGCCTATTTCCCCCTGTCTTCATGTCATGCCTCAGCAAAAAAGTCACAGAAATCATAACAGGAAATATTGCATCATGCCACACCTTTGAATGTCTTAAAGTTTGGTGACAAAATCCACTTTAATTTGTGAGCACAAGCTCTTTCATGGCTGTTGATTTCAAAGAAAACAGGAGGAAAACAAACATCTAAACTCCCTTTGTTTTAATCTTTAAAACTTGCATCTCTCTTTTTCTCTGTCTTATGAAAACAACCCATGTTTGGTGGGTCACACTCCAGGGAGACAAGTGCATTCAGCAGGAATGCATTCTTGGATGGACTTAAGAACAGGCTATTGTCCGGGTGTTCAAAATTAGCCTTTGAAGGGAGGAATTGTGCAATAGCCTACCACAGCCCTACAGTACGCGATAGCATGGTCACATCTGGTCTGAAAGTAAACCAGAGAGCACAGCAGAACAAAAGACGCACAATCCCCAAGGTGTTGCCCAAGTTCTGCACTAGCCGTTAGTATTTAATTTCAGGTACTACTAAAGTACTGCTGCAGGCCATGCAGGCTTGGCCTGACACTGCCAGCAAACTATGCAAAGACTCACCATGAGACATATGTTACATGCTTCACATGAACTATATATCTGACAAAATGTCACCTGAATCTTTGGTGGAACAAAGATAGGAAAGGTAAACATTGACTAAACTGTCTAGTTCAACTTCAGCTTTATATATACTGTTAATTTGTACATACTCTGAACTTCTGGTTAGATGCTAAGTATTTGTTACTTTGTGCATTGACGATAAAGTTTAATCTAATTTAATCTAATCTTAAACCAGCAGCTGGAAATCCACCAACAAGTAGCAAGACATACAGGAACTTACTGATTACACATCACAATAAAACCACTGTGTAGTACCATATTTGATTATTTAACCATCCTATTTGAGAAGACTGTTATGCATTGTACACTGAACTGGTGTGTTTATAGAAGTAGCTTGTGTATTTCAGGCATTTGGTTTGACATGTTAATACCTCGAGGTCTTAATTTAATGGTTACACTTGACAAACAGCCTGGGGTGTAAGACAAACAAAACAATTTGGCTATGAAGTAATCTAACCATATAGTATAACTAAGTTCAACAAGAGACTTAATTTACTGTAACGTTGTACTGTAAAGTACAAGTGTCACAACAACAACACCGGAGAGTAACGTTAACGCTTTATTTTTACACTCAGTAAAGTCTAAAAAAATGTTTCCACACAAGCCGTTAGGATGATATGTTCGTCAACCGATGATATATGTAGACATCCGCCGCTTATTATTCAGCCCTGGAGCTGTCAAACTAGCTTAGCTGGCTAGCCTCGAATGCTAGCCACCTAGCCCAACGGCTAGATAATTAGCTAGCCTGTTAGCTAAGTTCGTTAGCTCGGACAGTCGGAGGAAAACACACAAACATCAGGCTCCGTGGGCTTGTGACGGTGTAAATGTTATCCAACGCCAACACACAGTACCGGGTAAAATAACAGTGATAAAGAAGGGGGTACTTATACGTGAGATAATTAGTATTTGTCAAAGTCAGCTAACTAACTTGCTAGTAGCATACGGGCTAGCTAACTTGTAGAGTGACGTGACGTCAAAGTTTTGGGTACGTGTCTCTTTCAAACAGGTAACCGACAGACACAAATAACCACGAAATAGACGTGATACAGTTGGGAGATTACTTACGCCTTGTCAACCAACTCCCTAACCTTCCACATGTTCAGCATCTTGGCTCCTTAAAAAGGGGGCTTTCAGCCTCGGCAAACCCTTTTACTCCAGACGAACACCGAAACCAAACCTTCAACTCTGGAAAGTAAACTCTTCTTCACCTCCGTTTCAAGACAGGAGGCGCACAAACGCACCACCAGGCAGACAGGAAAGGTTACTACGGGAAATGCCGCTGTAACGTCATCGAAATTGCGTAAAGCAGCATTGGAGTTGTAGTTTTCTAATTAGTATTCAGGCACCATTGATACTGTAAGTACATTAACCTTTTTAATAGAAAAAGAAACAGCTGACAACTTTGTACAGCGTTAAAAAAAAACAACAGAGATAATTTTCATGAAGTTATTTGGGATTAAACTGTTCTTCAGTTCCGCCTGGAGTTCTGTCAATGACCCCTGGTTTCTATAATATGTTATTTATGGTCTGTCAGATACTGTGTGGCTGAAAGATTTGGCTTTTGAATGTGCTAAAGGTGAACCTCTAAGGACATAACTGCTGGTGTTATGCACCTGTAGATGTGACACAAAATATTACTTTCTGAATGATTTATATGTTTTAAACTTAAATGTTAACAGACTTTGCATTACTCATGATAAGTCATGTTCAAAATGAACATGTGGTAAGGATTTGTATCAACTTCATGCAAGTTTAACATATTCCATACAATTTATTCTTTGTTATCTGACTCCAGGAAGAACTGGTTTTTAGATTTGTTCGTGGCTGATTGGTTTAGATTTGGTGACACTGCCATTAAAAAAAGATAATTGTGACAATGCAAACAAAGTTGTTACAGAACAGTGCATTTGTATGCAACTTTTATTATTTTTTTTTCCAATTTTTAAAATGTTAGTATTGACCCCCGGGCATCTTCACATTGTCAAATCTGGCCCTCTTTAAATGAAGTTTGGACACCCTGGACTAGGCCAAGCCTAAATGTGGCATGTGGCGAATTGCATGTTACTGACCATTTATCCAGCAGTTCAGTGTTTCTCCAAACCTTTCACCCCATGTACCACCTCAGAAAATATTATGATCTCCAAGTACCACCATTATGACCGGCGTAAAAACACAGCAGCTACTGGCTGTTGAAGCAGGAGGCAGGTTTATTTCTAATAAGAAGATCAAATCCTGAACAGAAAGAACCAGAGCTAATTTGGTAGAAAAGGGGTTGCACTGAGCCACACTAATCCAATATTTCCAGTTTGGAGCCATGATTGCACTGTTTTTGACCCATTCATTTCACCTCCACTTAATAACTTACCATCACATTTTAGCTTGTAGCTTATCATAGATGTATGCATGTGTAAATTATATGTTCATGACTATGAGGTAGGCTGATATTGAAAAAAGGGGAAGGAAGGAAACAAGGAAATACAATGTTATGTTAAAGGTGCAGTGTGTAAGATCGGAATATAATATTCCTACCTATGTTTTCAGGCATGTATAATCACCTGAAAATAATAATCTTTTTGTTTTTGTTACTTTTAAATGAGCCTTTTATATCTACAGGTCCTCTTCATGGAGGCCGGCATGTTGAAACACAGTAGCCTGAAACAGACAAACTAAATACTGACTCTAGACAGGACCTTTCATGTGTTGGTTCTCCTTTACAATAAATCCTTTACACACACTTTACATGTACTTTACATGGAATCCTACACACTGGACCTTTAGAAGAATTTCAGCAACCAGAGCTAATCTGGTGGAAAACGGGTTGTGCTGACCCACCCTTCTCTTATATTTCCAATTTGCAGCCACAGTTGCAGTGTTTTCACTTTACCTCCACATAGTGTTAAACGCTCTGTGCATGAATATGACTATGAAGTAGGCTGATATTGACACAAATGAAATGGAAAAAGTATGTTAAATTACAGTTCTGTGTGTTCATTTACATTAGAAAATATAGTGTTTTCATAGTATAACATGAATTTTAATTAATTTATTTCACTTTTAAAAAGTGTTTCAGGGACACAAGGGGCACCAGTGTTTGGACCAGTGCAGTAGTAGATACGTGATATTTGATACTGTCCTATTGTAGAAAGGCTATATCAGTGTGAAAACAAGTAACAAGAAATTAGAGTACGGAAATGTCAAAGATATGTTTGACATTACAATGACATTGCATAGATTGTGCATCAGTTTTATGTGCTACGCGGTGTATATGTTTAAATTCTCAAATGTAACATCTGTATCTGCCTTAAAATGTATTATCTGTTGAGCTGCATTATCCAGAAATTTTGTAATATTTAATTCTCTATGTATTATTTGTTTTCATTTGAAGTGACATTACTTTGTCACAATAATAGTTACACTCTATTTTAAAACCTGTCCTTTTTGTCCTAATGTGTTCCAGCTTCCCCCAAAACTGTGTCCTACATCATCATCAGCAGGTCAACACCCTGTGTGTTTGCCATCAGGAAAAGCTAATTTTCTAATGTTTTATTCTCACTTTATTATTTGTTTTCATTTGAAGTGACATTCCTTTGGCTTTCACATCACAATAATACTTATGCTCTATTTTAAAACCTGTCCTTTTTTTGTCCTAACGTGTTCCAGCTTCCCCCCCAAAAACTGTAGCCTACATCATCATCAGCAGGTCAGCACCCTGTGTGTTCTCCATCCCTCCTCATCTGGCATTCAGGCATGCAACAATGACCCAGTGATGCTGTGTGACAGGCCAAGCAGGGCACTGGCTGTTTGTGTCAATCCAGATCAATCACTCCCTCTTCTGGACGGACAACGCCATCAACGCGCAGAAAGGTCACAG
Organism: Protonibea diacanthus; assembly: GCA_028641955.1. Taxonomy (NCBI): domain Eukaryota; kingdom Metazoa; phylum Chordata; class Actinopteri; family Sciaenidae; genus Protonibea; species Protonibea diacanthus. The sequence continues at coordinate 19,361,825 of CM053980.1, forward strand.
AGTGTACTCAAGCCAGACCTGATGTGGTGAGCAAGCAGGTCAGCGTAGCAAGTGAACACCCTTGACTGACGGAGCGACACAGTTGGCTGAGAAAAGAGTAAGAAAAAAGTATTTTGGTATTTCTTTTTGTAAAGGATGAATTAAATGACTGGCAGTGGTCATTCTTCTGACTCGAAATGTTTTTCTTTTTTTGTAAATTCTCCTGTGACTGGGTGTCTACCAAAAGTATTAAGACTCTTTGTTGTATTGATTGATATTCCGGTGGGTAAAATAAGCCCTCAGATGCCCTACATCTGACAGGGTCTCTATTCTCTAATGATACGTGTAAATATGGCCCGTGGCTTACACTTCTATAGGAGAGCAGGAAAAAACAACACAATAGCCAAAATACAACCCATTTGTGAAAAAAAACAACAAGAAACAGCACTTAACGGCCCAGAATGCACCACACCCAAGGGAGCAACCTCAATTACTGTTACACGTCCAAAGAGGAGAACTCTAGGAGAAGTGATTGCTGAGATGGAAATGGCTGTGTGTGTGTGTGTGTCTGTGTGTGAGCGTGTGTGTTTGTGCATGCGTGAGTGTGTTTTTGTGCGAGTGTGTAGGAGGATGGATAGAAAGGCACTCAGTAAAAAGATCTTTCAGAAACACTTTGCCTCAGTGACGTTAACACGAGCTGTTGATTGACATGCACTTCTCGACAGAAACCAGAGCTATCAACCTATCTGCCACGCATTAAGAATGGCACAGTCCCTGGGGGAGGGGCCTAAGTGGTAAATGATGTTGCTCAAGACACTCTCTGTCAACAATGTGTGTGTATTTGTGAGTGTGTGAGTGCTGAGGATGGCAAAGTATTCAATCAAAGCTTTGATTTGAAAAATCCCCGGTGTCCTTAAAGATCGGAGTTCTGTACCCTCACATACAGGGTGCATGTTTGTGTATGCAGGGGTGAGTCTTAAATATGGTAGAATGGGGCTATGCAGTTCAGAAAAAAACTGAGCTGGCAGAAGGCATAATTGTAGAAATCTGAGCTCAAACAATATTTATGCAGTTAAATTGTGCTGAGTTTAAATTTTAAGAAAGACCGAAGCAAAAACATTCTCTGTAAGAGAATCTTGTAGACACATATTCTGTCTTTGGATATGAAATAAATAAATAAAAAAAAACATGTCAGCCTTTCCTTGATATTTCATATTCTATAACCACGCTGCATTCATCATTTTGCTCTTCGGTTGATCATCAATTTGGTCCGCTGAGACTAAGTTGTCACTAACAACTTTTGAGTCGAAGGAGATGAAAAAAGTAAGCCACATCAACATGATGTAATTGCAACCCAAGCAGCACAAGGGGGCACTCTGACATTTCTAGTACTCCAGACTGCCAAGTCCTGCTCAGGGGTGAGTGCGCTCATTGTGTGTGTTGTGTGTCAGTCAGTGAGTGCGACCACTGGGGGTCGAGGCTCTGTGTTTACATGGCTGAAGTTCCCATGACAAATGTGGTCAGAACATCATCTCAACTTGGGAATGTGCACAAGAAAGACACAGCCGCTACAACTCTGCTATTATTCTTTCTCTACAAACATGTGCTTCCAATCTCTTGAAACACTCCGTGCTTTTTTTTCTCTCTCTTTGCTGTTTTACAATGTCATTAGAAAACAATGTTCTTTGTTTTGCACATTAGCTATGAATTAACGCTCCCGCCCATCTCTGTGCCCACAGAAGAGGTTCTGATCTGTGGAGTCACTTACTGGGGCCCAGCTTTCCTCCTGTCAGAGCGAGGGTTCTTTCACTGCTGTTATATTTCAGGCTGTTATTGTTGGCCCTCTTGCAGCCTCGGTAAGATCTTTAGTCCTTTTCCCAAGCGATATAACCCCCACACACATCACACAGTATCTGACCCCTGTCTCCATGACACATGACAGGTCCACCGTGGTGCGTGTGTGTGGGCATGTGAGCAAGAACTGATGTGTGCGTTTATGTGTATGTGTGTGTGTGCTTACATGTAAATGTGTAAGTAAATATACGAGTGTGTGCGCTGCATAGATATGTGTGCAAGTGCACAGAACATATCTGGCACAGTATGTAGGTATTGAATATGCTAAAACAATGAGGCCACTTGTCACATGTTCAAAGTCGCGCAGACAACCCGCTGTGATCTCAAACCACACACACAGATGTTCCTAATGGGGCTAAAGTAGCATTCACATTCTTGTGGATAACCAGTCTGTTTATTTTTCTCTCTCTAAACTGGACTGGATTGCCACTTTCTCTGGTGAGAAAAAGGATGAAGCATGATAAAAAAATACGAGGGGCTGATGAGAGTGGCTCCAACCACAGTTTAGACCTTTAAAGCCAACTGTCAGTCCTGCTAAACCAGCAAACCTCAGCCATGGTGATTTAAGGGTGACAGTAATTCAGTGTATAATGGAAGTTGATGTCAATGTGCAATACTTTGGAACTTAAAACTAGTGTTGTCTTATTCCCATACACAAGGAAACGAGTTTAGTGTAATTGTGAAGGCTTATGTTTATGAGTCAGGATGTTACAGTAAATCCTGTTGCTTTGGACATGGACGAGAAAGCATACACGTACACGCAGAGAAACCCACACAGGTATGCTCAAGTCCTGAGAGCATCTGCTCCTTTACAACCAGATTGAATTAGCAATTACAGAGAGTAAAAACCAGAACAAAACATCTGGAGCTGTAAGCAGCAGAGGTTATAAATCTGAGAGAGAAGGGGGGGGGATATGAAAATGAGCCAAAGTGAGATTCTCAAGGACAGTGTCTCTGATTGGCCCATTAACATGCCAGGGGTGTCAAAAAGGACCCGAGGCAATGGGAGAAATGGGACAGAGCAGAGGGCTTTAGAGGGCATATGGAACACCAGTGAATAGAGAGGTAGAGTGTACCGGCAGGAGCACAGGGGAGGGCCAGTGAGATACTGTAGGCGAGTGAAATGCAGTATTCGCAAAGATAATACAGCCGAGGAGATACATGGATGATGTTTGTGTCTTGAACCCCCCTCACAGGAAATCATCTTGATAAGCAGAGAGAAAGCTGTGGAAAAGCTGAGGGGAAGTTGTGTTAAAACAAAACAAAAAAAAAAAACCTAAGGGAGAGGGGGAGGGGTTGAACAAAAGACCCGGAGCTGCGTGGGTGCAAGAATTAACAAAAAGAGGCTGAAGATCACTACTTTGCCAAACCATAATTATGCATGTTTGGACAGAGAAAATGCTTCGAGTAAACGTGAGGCTGGGTGTTCATAAATGTATTTTAATGATTATATCCATTTTGGTTTAAGTCCATATAAATGTGAGGTTGGAAAGCCGCAGTACCATTACCACATCTGTTTTTGCTATTATTGGCACAATAAATTACGTAGGCAATTTGTTTGCGCTGTTGTTAGAGTAATAGAATCAAATTATCCCATGTTAGGGAAATGATTATGTACGAAGCGGAACCCATCAGGGATTCACAAGGCAATCAGTGAAGTAAGACAGAGCTGAAATGTTGGAGCTCTGCACATCAACTGTTCCAGGTCCACTACGTCATTTGAAAGAACTTCTCAACCTCGGATAGAGGATGATTATACCTGGTTCACACAGAAGTAGACTGCTTCACCAAGTAATCTAGCAATGCTTGGAGTGCTAAGTGAGTGTAGGGCCACAGTGCCTGTTGTAGTAGATCTCCAGTACTATATCAACCCAGTGGAGCTGTATGAAAAAGCGCAGACTGAGATAGGAGCACAGTCATAATTGAAAAAGCCTGACACTGGTGAAATTAGAAGTGTTCAGAGCGAAGGACAAATGAGTCTTATCAATTAAAAGCCAGGGAACAGTGTTTACATTCTCATTCCAAGGCCAGACACTGGATGGATGCCTGAAATAGGTCAAGGTTGAAGTGAAAACAAAAGTTAGTCGATTAACAGTCGAGGTGCAACATTCCTACTTTGTATGCTAATCTGGCAGATCATCATATCGTGCAGGAACCGGCTGCGATTCTACATCTGCACGCACTCATTTAATTATCCAAACACAATTCACAAAAGTCACTGGAAACAAACCAAACCAAAATAAAATAATTTGCATATATTTAAAAGAGCAGATAAAGTCCCTCGGGGTTGGTTAATATTTCAGAGGCATAATAATAATATGCTAAATCATTCACATTTTATCCAGCACCAAAACAAAGTGGCTTTGTCGATGTAATTAGGGTGTTTTAGAGTTGAATCACCCTGGCAAATGACCATGTTTTTCTCTCTGGGAGATCTGGGTGTGAATGTATCCAAGCCTCACTCTCTCTCCCTCACTCTCTCCTCCCATATATATATATATATATGTATGTGTGTGTGTGTGTGTTTATGTGTGTGCTTGTGTTGTATTGTCACCCTTCCTCCATGTGCGTGCAGTCTTAGAAAAGGATTGATTAAAGAGAGAGTGTCTGTCTCAGAGCAGTTAATGAGGTTTAGTCCCATGAGCTACGAGGTTTTGGATGTGCATGTGCGCACGTGTGTGTGTGTTTGCGTGTGTGCATGTAGACCGAGTGGAAGACGTTGTTAATTGGCTAAGACTTACTTTCAGCAGGGGGATAGTCAAGGGCACAGTGCCTCCACATTTGCAGAGAGCCATTTGTAGAACACAGTGATACGTTCACTTCTTATATTGAATATTATTTTGAGGGAATGATGAGTCAGTAGCAGACTGACAGAAAGAAATATGATTGTGATTATACTTGTAATTTGAATTTGTACTGCAGGAAAAAAAAAAAACATCTGGATGTTTTTCTTCATGTTTGACTGATAAAGATGGAAATTAAGAAAACACATGCTTAAAAAGTGAATGGAAAAAGAGTTATTTTGCTGTTTTGTGTTACCTGAGAAGATGTGAATGAAACTCATTCATTTTTTTCCTCTCAGGGGAGAAGAAGAAGACGAAAAGGAAAGAAGAAGAAGAAGAAGAGAGGAAAAGGAATTGTAAAAAGACAGAAAAAGACAGATACAGAGGATGAGAGAAAGAGTAAATGAGGCAGAGAGAGAAATTCCACAAAGGCCAAGGCACTGTAGATGGATACAATCTCACCTGCTCTGGTCTCCACACAGACCTGTCCGTCACATGTTTATACAGACCTGTATGTTCTGTTGCAGAGCAACACACAGCTCGTCTCAAACAGCAGGAAGCATTGACGCTTTCATGTGGAGCACAGCCCAAAGTAGAGCAAGATCACAATGTGTGTGTGTGTGTGCGTGTGTATGTGTGTGTGTGTGTGTGTATGCGTGTGTGTATGTGCGTGTGTGAAACCCAGGCTTTTCCCCCCATGGGACCTGCACAAACACGCTTCCCATCTTTCCTTTGAGTTTCACATTCAAAGGTTCCACTCGTTCAGCTGTCAGTCATTCTCTCAGCCAATCAAGGCCCTTCATTCTCAGTCTGTTTATAGATCAAGGCTGGTTTAAGCGTACGTATGTGATGTGACTGGAATTTTTACCATGACTAATACTAATACTGTAAATATTCATTTTTTTTTTTTTACACATCACCAGTGGTGTCAATCAAAATCAACACTTATTGTGCCGTACTGTGAGCATACTGGAAGTCTATAACAATGTTAATGACTGCAGGTCCTGGAAACTCATTGCTGCTACTAGAAGGTTGTCAAAAAATTCAGAAAGAAATCTGGACCAAGAGGAAAAAAAAGGTCTCAAATGTGGCTGAACAGAATGAAATAAGTTCATGGATGTATGTAGAAAGAAAGAGGGGCACAGATGGAGGTTATAAAAGGAAGTAGCTTTGTGTGTGGGTTTGGACTGGTGTGTGTGTGTGTGTGTGTGTGTGTGTGCACACTATATGTGTGCATTTGTGTTATCAAAAGAGATTCAGTGCTGTATAGAGGCATTAACTATTGTGTTATAGGGCTATCGCAACCCAGATATGTCATACTTAATTTAGTAGCTAAGAGTACAAGAGAAAAGGGGGAGTAAAAAACTACAAATTACTGTGAAATGTACAATATATCTGCGAGTATGAGTACATCACACAGCAACTGCACTTGTGCTTTAACACATGAAAACTCAGAGGGAAAGAGAGCTGTAGTGATAGCGAGAGAGAATGAAACAGACGGAGCATCAGGTGACAGCAGGCGTTATCAGACTTCACCTCAGATTGCCATCTATTATGGTGGAACAATAGTTTCCTGTGGGCCATGCTAACGACCTGTGTTTGTCAGCAACAGGGGAAATTAACCCAAGCCATACTTTGTTTGCTTTATGCCAGGAGGGGAAACTGACAAAAGGAGAGGAGTGTAGTGGGAAAAGGAAGAATCACTCACACACCTGTTAATGTAGTGATAGACAGCTGCCATATGTCAATACCTGCACCGCGTGGGAACGGTAGGTGAAGTTCAGTGACCAACAGAGGGCAGCAGAGGGCTTCAGAGCTGACATGTCCCTCAGAGGCGCATCAAAAAAAGCTCAACCTCAGACTCACAGCCATCTATATCTACATGTCATCTCACGAATGTCAACTTAACACTCACTTTGTGTTTGATTTACAGTTATTTAAGACATTGCGGTGTTTGTGTCTAAACCTCAGAGCTGCCACGATGAGATACTTGTTTGTTTTTGTCAACTTTACCTATTTTTCCCCAGCTGAAATAAGGTGGGAGTGAGGTTTGAACTGCAGGGCACTGGTAATGGTGGAGTGTGTGTTCTACAGCACGTCTGAGTGAGAAACTAGCTCGATCTATTCACACTACATGCAGAGCCGTGGCCTCCAGGCTTGAGTTCTTGCTTCGGTAATGACTCTGTTCCCCTGTGGAATGTAGAACATTGTCTTTCCTCAAATGAAGGAAAGCACACAATCACACACACACACACACACACACACACACACACACACACACACACACAAAAGCATGGACTTCAATATGCATGAAATTCACAAGGTTGTAAACACACACAGACAAAATAGCGCACATTCGAATGTAAGTACACATGGATACACACATACTTGCACCCACACATGCCTCCTCTTTAACACACACACACACATACACACACACACACACACAGTATCTCCCCAGTTTCAGAAACATTGATTGGGCCTCTCTCTCAGGTTTGCTTGCCTCTACCATGATCAATCAGTGAGTTTATAGACCACAATGTGTGGCAGCTTGTATTGCTCTTTCTCCCTCTTCGTTACCGATCAGAGAAAATCCCACTCTAAGCAAGCGCAATGCACATTCATACAATTTTAATGACTCTTAAATTAACCATCATATTTTTTGCTCCACTCCTTCACTGACTAAATCGCTTAATATGCATCAACACTGGCCTCACTTGTGGGCTCGCCGTGACATTTTTATAATTCCTTTGCACGGGCATTGTGTTTATTTATGAGTGTGTAGGCTTTTTTGGCTGATAAATGGCACAATTAAACAGTGCTCAGACACTCGAGCAGGCGTTTCAGGCTGCTGACAGATTTTTAGTGTCCTCTTCCTTGGCTAACGATGAAAGTAAATAATGTCTTAACGAGGTTGCTGGAGCAGTTGTTTGAGGATTCATTTTATATTTTACATTTGCTTTGAGCAGCAGTGGTTGAACACAACACAAAAGTGAGGTTCGCAGCCTAGATTTTAACGCTTTGAACATAATTTAGTAGCTTGTTAACAAATTCCTTTACAATTATTACCAAGGTTACCAACGAAAATCGAAATCATTTTTGAATTTTTCAGGATTGTGTCAGCAGTGAGCAAACTAGTTACATTATTTGTAATATTTTCCTTCTGTTGTTGGGTGAATTCAGCTACTCTTTTTCGATTATTTCTAGGCTTTAGGTGTATTTTATATTTGCAGGGTCAAATAAGACAGACTACAGCGGTGTTAAGCTGCAGTTTGCAGCGTTTCACGGAACTCAAATTATCCAACTTCCTGTATGCATTATTCAAGGGCCCCTATTGGCTGCTGTGTGTTTAGTGATGAAAGCAGCCTGACGCAATACTCGGCAACAGTGTTTTACAGTATTGTTTTACAAACTATTGTAAGGCAGGGTTAGAACAAGAGAGAGTATTAGCCAGGCCCTGGGAGGAGGGTAGCTTTATGAGCCCTCTGAGGCCGGCTGGGGAGCGCCTGGGCTCCTGTGCAGTTAAGCAGTGGGCTACGGCGCTACAAGCTGCCCCCACATTTACAGAATGCCCTTGGACGGAGGATGTGTGTGAGAGAGAAAGTGTGGGGCATGCATGCTCATGGGCTAATGAGTGCATGTGTTAATGCCTGTGTGTGTTTGTGCGCACATATGAGTGTGCGCGGACGAGATGTTGTTGGGTTGAGTCAGTCTCCAGAGGGAAGGAGAAGGACAAATGCTCCTTAAAAATAGCCCCTGGGCAGCTGGTGTACACAGTCTATCAGCAGTCCGTCCCTGGGGCCAAGGAGGGAGTGAGGGAGGGATGGGGGAGTGGAGAGAAAGAGGGAGAGAGAGAGAGAAAGAGAGAGAGAGAGGGAGAGAGAGACAGAGGATGGATGTAAGAGAGACTGAGAGAAATGTGGAAAAATAGGGTAGAATATGGGTGGAATGGAAAAAGAGAAGGAAAAAAATCTAATATATATATATGGATAAAAAAAGATAACCCTCCTCTCAAGAAAGAGAGAAGACTGTAAAAAGAGAGAACCAAAAGTCAAAGAGAAAAGGAGAACAAACTGAGATAGTCAGCGAAAGAGAGAAGGCAAAAGATGGAGAGTGCCTCCTGGTCCCAGTTGTGAATGCTCTGGAGGTCACAGTAGAGGGATAGGGTTTTAGAGAGAGCAGCTTTGTCCCCAGACGTCTTCAGTTACTAATATACCAGTGTGTGCTTCGCTAAATCGCTCCCAGTCGGCGGGAGTAGAGATCCTTGAGACCCACTGAGACCCTTTATGGAAATAACTCTACCCCATTTGCTCTCAATAACTTGCTGTAACATTTTGTGTGTATGTGTGTGTGTGTGTGTCTGTGTATATTTGAATTGAAGGTGCTCATTGAGCATTTGCGTGCGTAGTTTTAATGGACATGCACATAATGGATAGATGGTTTTTACAACTGTTCGTTCTACTGGGAGCAACAAAATCATCAAGCTATTAGATATTGATGGCACAGGAATGCTCTGATTTTTAAGGGCTGCAGTGTGTGTGTGTGTGTCTGTGTGTGTGTTTTTTGTGATCTCAAGTATGGAATTATCACATACTAGAAAAAAATTAGATTAAACCCAGATATAAGAAAAGAATCTCAAAAGAAATAGCAGGTAGAATATAGTACGCAGCATGCGACAGGGAAGGTTTGTGGGTGTATTTCAACTTTAAATGAGAAATAAAGAGCTGGAAGTCATTCTATGGTTGCCTGAAGGATCCTACACTCTCACAGTATCATCAACACACCAATTAGAGCCACAGACTGGGAAAGGATCAATGCGATTCTCAGTGTGTGTATGTGTGTGGGTGGTGTGTGTGTATGTGTGTGTGTGTGTGTGCATGTATAGATGTATTTCGTTAGTTCCTCCACTGAGCTAATTGAGCTGTTTTTCCTCAACAGTTGGGAGCTCTTAGGCTGTGGACAGATGCCCTTGGGCACAAGGTGTGTGTGTCAGTTTGTGTGCATCTGTGTGTTTGCAACTGTGAGCATGTGTTCCACCCTGCCATGGTGATTGCGAGCGTTTGTTGGTGCATGCCAAAAACGAAAACCTGTGTGTTATGTGTGTGTGCATGGCATGCAGGCTGTTGGTCTGTCAGTGGCGTATTTAGCGGTCTCCAGGCGTCATTAGTACCCTCACTGTCACATCGAGCCGTCTTAGTTGAGCTCTTTATAAAGCTTTGTTTAGAATACTCCGGCCACATGTGCTCCGCTGCGACTGATGAGCCCTGAGCGGGTGGTGATGGAGTGTGTGCGTGGAAAAAGTGGGGTGGTGATGGAGCAAAGCCATCCTGACAGAGATGTTACCCAGCAGCAGGATCTTGTGCCCCCCCCCCCCCCCCCCTTCCATGCATGCACACACATACAGACACACACACACACAAACACACATACCACCATCACCTATCCAAACAGCCTGGCTCTCAATGTCATCGTTCGGGTCATGTTTAACTTGAGAGAAGAGGATATACTTTGTTTATTCCACAGAAAGGACAGTTGACCATTCCTCACATACAGGAAATGCAGCATGCTGTAAAGGCAACAATGGTCACAGTACACTGCAGCAGCAGCAGCAGCAGCAGACAGGAACAGGACGTTTCCATTTTATGCCACTTTATACTTGTACTACACCAAAAGGCACTTTTTACCCCACCTGGCAGCTATAGTTTGCAGATTAACATACATTATGCACACATGATTAGTTATGCATTATCATAGTCAGTATACAAAGTTAAAATTAGTTCACTTTGACCGGCGTTAAAGGTCGAGGGTTTCAGTCTGCTTTCGACAAAATGCTTGTTGGGTCACCCGACAGCATCTGAAACCTCCTCTACCGACACTTTCCCGATGTTTGAATAAGTGGCGTGCTGGATCTTACAATCCTTGTAGCTTTCCAAAACAGGAAAAGCCATCAAACACTTTCCACTGCGATTGGCCAGGTGTATGGAAGTGTGTGAGTAAAGGCAGGATACAACTGGTCCCATCACTTTTCACTAGAGACTGTACACTCTGCAGTCTTATCCACATTTGTATAATGTATTACATTGAGCCTACAAAGACAAAAAAAATACAAAATGAATAATATCTTGGAGAAAGATTGTGCAGGCAGTGGGATTCAGTCAGGAGGAGGAGGAGGCTATTTGGGACCGTTCAACACAACACATCTGACTTTAGACATAACCAGATGACACGCCTTTCAGCCTAGTTTGTTTTAAACATACTAAATCCTTAAAGCTAACATTTAGGTTAAATAATTCTTCATGTATCCCCAGAAGGGAAATCAGATGTTTCACGAGGATGGAAAAAGTACAAATGAATATAAATATTAAGTAAGTATAAGTAATACATAAATAATTTAAATTATATATATATAAAAAATAAGAATTGAAATAAAAAATAGAAACTATACAAGAGCAATTAAAAATTACAAAATAAGCCACAGTATATACATACAGTACCCATGACTAGTGTAGCAGTTAAACCAATAGTGCAGTAGTACTGTCTCAAGTGAAGTGATATAGTGGTGTGTTTAGTAGAAGCAAAGTCAGCAAAGTACAGTACATGTGCAAGTAAAAACATCTAGAAAAGCAAATATTCCATGTATTTTTTTTGGTTTTCGATAAATGCCATGGGGGACTGTTGGACTGTTGGTTCCCAGTGAAGACGTGCTGAAAACGGGTCACAAATATAGTATATTCTTTCATTTTTTTTAAACAGGCCAAGAAATTTCCTAAAACTTTTCAGCACTGTATTTTTTATTTTTTTTATTTTTTTTAAATGCTGCTCTGACAGGAGTAAATATATTAGTTGGGACCTATTTTTAGCAGGTGATTAATACATATTTGGTGCTCTACTGAGTATTTTGAACAGCAGGACGTTGTGTATGTGGGACTGACTTAAAATAAACTACAGTTTATATTATTTTTTGGACAACAATCTGTAGCACAGAGGAATAAGATATTTTAGACTTTGGCTACAACAAAATAGTTATCAAGATAAATTCATTGCTTTGTGGGATTTGTTTACAATAAAAATAAATAAATAAATACTGCCAAACTTTCACTTAACATGTTAAAGCATTAGTAATAATTCAGCGTTAAATTATAATATGTATAATAATATAATACTCTCAAAGGGACCATTCTGGATAATGAGAGCTTTTCCTCTTCTTGACATTTTGCTGCAAATGTCTGTACTTTATAATTCAGTGACTTTGAATATTTTTATATTGCTACTTGTACTAAAGTAAATTATCTGAATACATCTTCCACCGTTGCATTTGTGATGTGAAGGCAGTTTGGAATTAAAGCCCTATATATATATTTTTTGGATTTCTGCAGTAATATGTGATAGATGTAAGCACTGTGGAATCAACAAGTATTCAGTGTTGTTTTCAGGAATACTTCCCTGAAGCATCTAGCTGGTGCTGGTCGTCTCTCTTCACCACGGCAGCTGCCTGTGATGGGTTATCTCTCATTCAAAGACCCACACACACACACTCATATACACACTCAGAACCACGCACATTTGCAGACTCACTCTTGCAGCTCATGCACTTCCACATTTGCACACTTGCACACGTTCACACACTTGAACACGCTTGTTCTTTTCTCCCCCCACCCTCTCTCTCTCTCTCTCTCTTTTTTTTTTTTTGACAACACAACTTCCAGCTTAACTTCCAGCAGAAGTGCGCCACTCTCAGTCCTTCAGTGGGAGTCGTTACTTTGAGCTACTCAGGAATGCAGTCTAACTTTCTAGTACAAGACTAGACATTGAGTTTCTCTCGAGGGAGCCCTGCTATATAACTTATACTCACTTTACAGGACTTCCATATCAGTGGAAGGCATCTCTCTGTGAAAGCACAGAGGTAGGAGTTGGGATAAAGCTATTTGATGTTTTGTAGCAAACGTATCTGAGGTAATGGATACTGTGTGAAAGGCTATGGCTGCGTGAGTGAAGTGACAAAGTTAGTTTGGGCCTTACAGATCTTTAAATCCCTCCGGATCACTCAAACTGCCCCCTTCTACACTCACCGCTCCACTGATTGTATGTGTTTGTGTGTGTGTGTCAGATGATTGGTACCTGGGCTAACAGAGCGGAGTCCCTCAGGTCCTTCTGTGGAGGTTCTCAGGTCTGGTCAGTTAACCTCCATCTCTCTCTTTGATCGCTGCGGCTCAGACGACCCTCAGGGAAAACACAAACACACTCAAACCTTAGTCAGACCTCTCCTAGCAGACACACACACACACATCCACGCTTAGCCACAGCAGACACAATGGATTGACACATATACACAAGAAACACAAGAAACTTTGCCCATATGCCAATGCATACACTCCCCTTATCTGCACATACACACACTTTGCCACACAGTCTGACCAAGGGGTAATGCTATACAGCCAGTGTCAGTGAGAGCAGGGTACTTAAGGTGCTATTACAGTCCCATTACCTCTACTCTCATGTGCAATCAGGGAGAGGTGATGGCCTGCGCTCTGGCAACACACACCCCGTTTCCCTTTCTGACAGCAGTGTGGACAGAAGCCCGAGGCACCAGGCTGGAGGATCGCAAGGCGAGGTAAGGCGAGCAGATTTAATCTGAAGGGTGTGTGTCGTATCTGGTAGGTAGAGGAGAAGGAATGCATTGTGTAGCAGCAAGGCTAACAGGGATAAAGCGCATGCTCCTATTTGCAGATGATGATGATGGATATGCAGAGTTTCATGTGTTTGTGAATCTGTTTTAATGATACGTATGAAAAGAAAACACTCCCCCACCTCCTCCTCTGCCCCACCGCTCCCATTTTCTACCTCTGTTTTTTGTGCCCCCTCTCTCTCTCTCTCTCATGCACACACACACACACACACACACTCTCTCTCGCTCTCTCTCAGCTGGCCCTAGATAGTTTTGCTCTTCCCCCAGCTCCTCTGGGACCCCTTCTCTGTGTCGTTAATCAGAGCTTCTCAGCTCAGCTTCTCTCTCTCTCCCTCTCTCTCTCTCTCTCTCTCCCTTTTTCTTTCTTTTCCAACCAACGCACGCACTTGATCGTGCACACACACACACACACAACACACACACACACACACACATATGTAGTCTTATAGTCTCTCTCCCCTCCTCCCCCATGCATCCTCAGCCCCATCCATCATAAAACGGCAGTGGGAAGGTGGGGTTGTGTGTAAGTGTAAGTGCGAGTGTGAGTGTGTGAAAGCGTGCACGTCAAGTTCTGTGTGTGTGTGTGTGTGTCCGTGTGTGTCGGCTCATGTATGTGCGCACCATATAGGCACACATCTCTGTGTCTCCTCAGCAAAAATGAATTGAGACTTTACAAGAAGAAAGCAATTAGGCCAGGGCTTTGCCCTATCATTCACTGGCTAATGTATCAGAGGCAGAGTGAATATTATTAACGGACGGGGAGGGTAAGGCTCTGTGGGTTTTACAGCCAGAAGGTAGGACAAGAAAAGACTAATGATTGTGATGAAGTAACCCTGAGTTGAAGGGTTTTAATCACTTGTAGGCTTTGCGGCTTCGCAGTTGACATGCTCTTTATGATAACTGCATGGCTTCCAGCTCTCAGTCTCTGCCATCCACTGAACACTGATAGGAAAGAATCAAATGAGCCATTATCGAACATGGACAAGGATGGCTGAGTACAATGCAACAAGATTACTCATTCATCAAAATGTGTGAGTGAGGGCCACGGGGCTGAGGGAGCAGAGAGACAACAAACTGTGAGTCAGAAAAATGGAAACTATGATGAACAGAGGACAAAGAGACAAATTATGAGGGAGGAGAAGGGCGCAGAGACAAAAGTGCAAAGGAGCGAGGGGTGACTGAGGTGGAGCATTGATGGACAGAGTCAAGAAGGAGCAGACAGAGTAGAGAGGAGGTGAAGGAGCAGCGTTGGGTCAGTGATGCGTAGAGACAAACCATTTGCACCTCAGCAACAACTGAGCAGAGTGCTCTTGACTTCTATGTACGTGTGTGAGGGAGTGCGTGTGTGTGTGTGTGACATGGGTCGGGGGGAAAGTGGGTTCAGATCTAGGATAGGTCACACTGTAATGGTGGGTTTTTACAGCATTTTTGTTTCAGCTCTTAAATGTCATGCATTTTAAAAAGTCAGGTCTCGGCGGGTCGCGCTGACATTGACGTGTGTGCTTTCTTCAAACAGGAACCTTCCTCTTTGTGATTTAAAGCAACATTTCGTGCTCTCTGGTTACATTTGTTGACATCACTCAGCTCTTAACAGCAAATGTGATATGATAACTCAATCAGGCAAGACGCTAAATATTGAGATAAGCCCATAGTGACCCTGAAGAAAAATATGAGGCCAATCTGTTCCAGCCTGTTTCTGTGTTACAGTCACAATTACTGGAGATTACAGCTAAATGACTTCCACATGGGCTCAATGAAAACTTTACAATCTCTCCCACAATACACGATGAGGTGACTTTGTTTGGACTTAAACCAACAGAGGAAAGAGGAGAGGAGGTGAAGGAAGTAAAAGAGAGAGGCTCAGAGCAATAGGAGGGAGATTTGAGGGAAAGGTGGAGGATTTTTCTAAAGAGCTTATTTTTGAACCATCATGCAACCATCATTTTCTCTCCCAAGAATTTCTGTTCCAAAATCTGTCAAATGGGAAACAAATGTTGTGGGTGAGACCGCACGAGGATAAAAAACATTCTTGTTGTTTCACAATCCACCACCAGAAAAGAGCTGGCTCAGAGGAGGAATAAAAGAATGAGCAAGCAAAGACAAAAATCAAAATCAGCTTCAACATCACAGAAAGACGAGGAATGCTCCGAGACAGATCCTTTAAAAATGTATTTGTACTTGAAAAAGAGACGGCCATAATAAGGGACTGTGCAAAAATTATTAGGGTTGTTAGAAGTGTGGAGGGTTATGTGTTCTTTTTTTTTTCCGCTTAAGGGAGGGTAGTCATAATTGTTTGGAGGATTGTTTGCCAGATTTATATCTTATTTCATTCCTCCCTTGTGAGATTTAACACAAATCTTTGAAAGAAATGACACAGCTTTTGTGCGCACCATGGCCAAATCCTGTTATAACTTTGGCAAATGGTCATATGTGAAAATTGGCTTTCCATTAAAATAATGATTTAGCATCGCACTCTTATAACACTGATGAACAGTTTTCGATGGCTCCCGCCGAAGCTACAAATTTCTTTCGACAACTTTTTTTTTCACTTGTGCACACAAGACCTGTAAACAAATGTAATGAGTTATAGCCGCGTTATATTATTTTGAGACATTGGGGGTAGTTTTCTGCAGTTTTTCTCTTGCTAAAGGAGAGGAAAAGAAAAGATGCTTTTTTATTAAACAACCCCACCTCACCCCCCCTTGCCCCCCGCTCCAGTAATTTATGTACAGTCCCTATGTCAGTGAAAGGAAGGGGGCGATTGTTCAGCTAAGTAAAGTCATTTCTAGTTTTTCCCACTTTTCCTCCATAAAGTGAACTTGTTGAAATGTCCTCTTTGTCCACAGCAGCTCCTTGGTAGAACAATCCAGGGCAAAGTCAGAGCGTGTGGTCGTTAACTCAGGCTGGCATACCTGTCTTGCTTTTATAGGTGGCAAAAGCTACTAATCCTTCAGTCCAATATTTACTTAGTCCAAGTTATGCTTTCCTGGACCCTAGCTATGCATCTCTCCTGCTCCCTCCTTATATATTCTTGGCCCTTGATGTATTCCTGGCTCAGGAAACAACTTTTAGTGCCCCGCAAGGGCTGAGTGAGAATTGACAGTGTGTGCCAGAGTGAGAGCGAGAGGTAGGGGGCCTGTTTTAGTTCCACTGTGTTTGTAAGGTCACTCAGAGTACATCTGTATGGAGTGGGAACTCACTCGCTTTCACTGTCACAACCACTCACAACAGCCATCTGTAATGCTGTTATGTGGAGCACTGTGTCCCTTTGTCCCTTACACACACACACACAGGCAACCACACAGTCACTCACACACCCTCACACATATAAGAGCACATACGTGTGCGCGCTCAAACCCACACACACTCACACGGCGTCACCGTTCACACGACAACAAATGAACCAGCGCAAACACACATTAACATAATGCTAGGTTCTAATTGCGAGAGCATGTGTTTCTAATGAAAAAGTTGTTTTAGGGTTTTATTCCGCTCAGCTGTCAAACAATTCGCCCGTGTTTTGAAATATAATTGTGGGGACCGTAAGAGTTTCGAAACCAAACCAAAACATTGCCGCGATCCTGGTTTCTAATGTTTCTAATTTGTTAAAATATGCTGAGTGAATGACAAAAGTAGAAGTCCGACCTGCCAAGAAAAACATATCAGAGGCAGGGCCATGTGGAAATACAGAGTCTCTTTTAGAAACATGATCAATGTAACCTTTGTTACAGGAAGGAGAGGGAGAGAGAGAGAGAGAGAGAGAGGGGAGAGAGAGGGGGGAGAGGGTGGGAGGCAAAGAGACAACATACAGAGACAGTAGGTTCATGTTTGTGTACATGTTTATTTATCACTATATTCACAGTTCATACAGTAAAAAAAAAAAACAAGCTTAAGAATTCAAGTGGACAGTTTTCATTCTGCTCATGTATGCACCAACATACTGATCTACATTGTTGTGGTGAAGTGAACATTTTCTGCGCGGAGCGAATATGTTAGAGTGTAATTTCCACAAACTGTCAAATGCTGAGAGGAAGAGGAGAAGGGTTTAATCATTTACAGATGGGAAGTATATCTTTTACTTCTCATTTATGCTCATTCTCTCTCTGGCTGGACTTGAGGAGGATGTGTAGCCCCCTTCCTCCTCCTCCTCCTCCTCCTCCTCCTCCTCCTCATCCCACACACTTCCAACCCAAAACTAACATACAGCCTGGAAGTGGGCTGAGTGGTGTGTATGTATATGTGTGTTGGTGAGAGGGAGAAATTCATATGGTTGCAGAGCATCCCCCTCTCACTCTCTCTTTCTTTTTTTTACCCCTGCTGCTCTCTGCTTCTCTTTCTCTCCGTCTCCCCTTTTCTCCCCACATATCTGCTTCTCCGAAGAATAACATACAAACCCTCTGTGAAAGGATTCATGGTTTATTAAACCAGAGGTCCTTTTCCTGTTTCAACACTGAGAAGAAAAATAAATACCACAGTTTGTTTTCTCTCCCTCTAGCTCACTCCTCTATCTATCTTTCTATCTATTTTCATACATTTTTTCTGAAATCTTTTTATTTTTTCGATCATCCCGGTTTGTGTCCATCAATCTTTCAACTTTGTTTTAAGTATTTTTTACCCTGAACTTTCCATACTTTAACATCGTGTCCACGTCTTGTGTCCAAATCTTTTTTTTTTTTAACTCTTGGACACCAATCAACCACACAGCCCATTAAAGCAGAGTGTGTGACCACTGAATGGGTCCCACTAGTTTGTGTGTGTGTGTGTGTGTTACAAGGAGGGCAGACTAGGATAACTCACGGTAATGTATTGTCCTGGGCGTGCACCCTGACAGTTCCCCCTGCCGGTGCCTGGTCATTCATTACTGCTAATTTGACATGTTTACGGACCCCCCTCCTAACATTACATACTTAAGGCAATCGACTGACCTTAAATGGAAACACCTACAGCCGCGCGGCATGTCAATACCAGATGAGGATGTTTGTGTCTGTGTGTTGTGTGTGTGTGTGTGTGCGTGCGTGCGTGTACGCTCTCGTGTGCGTACGTACCTGTGAAGCAGTGCATCAATACTGAGTTAGTGGTTAATCTCGAGGAGTAGGTGAGTTATGCCCGCGGAGACGGTTTCCAGCATTATCTGAGTAAGTGTGTGTAATGCAGCTAAGAGGTGAACAATTCAGAATAATGCAGGAAGCGTGTGTGTGTGTGTGTGTGTAAAGGGAGAGGTTCAGGTTGAGTTTGAGGCCAAGAGGGGAAAGCGAGAGATTAGACCTGTTTTCAATCACAGCTTCTCTAATCCCCCCTCCTCCTCCTCCACCACCACCACCCATGCTCTGTTTGTGTTTTTACATATTCAGCACTTAAATACAGTGTTGTGTCATTAAACGGCCAATCTTGCATTGTCTCTCACTGATACACAACATTAATCACCAATTAGCTTGTCCTGCGACTGGCCACCTCTCTCATTAGAATATGATAGAATATAATGGTACTTAATGATGCTTAGGAAACATAATTAAATGACTGAGCTGTAGAACATGTGGAAGAACCGCGGTGCATCAATCAAAGACGACCCTGTCAATCCATCTGCTCGTCAAGAGCGCGCGCGGAGTCAAAACAGGGGGTGTGTGTGTGCGCCGAAACCACTGGCCTCTATCATGACCTCATTAGGGAGAAATGAAGGGTGGACGTGTCCCCATCACAAGATACCATTGGTGCTTCAAAGTGTGAATGACATTAATATGTGACTGTCTGAATGTCAGTTGGTCTATCTGGCTGCACTGGAACGGATGAGAGAGAGAGAGAGAGAGGGAGAGAGAGGGGAAAAAAAAAGGGCCATCTCTCTGAGGTATCTGCTTCCAGCTCTAATTAGCATGTGAATAAATGGAATAAATAATCTATATTATTTATGGATTTGCTTTTATCATTAATCAACATAACAAAAAGCTTGTCTAATGTGCTCGCTGCAGTCGCCACTGTACTGTCAGCTGAAGGGAGGATGGAGGGGGAGAAAAAAGGAGAGAGAGAGAGAGGGAGGAAAAGTAGGAGGGATGGGGGGGCAAATAGCTTATCTTTTGTTTTTTCTTTTTTTCATTTTAGTAGAACAATAAAGATAAGTGTTCTACATGCTTGCTTAACACACACAGTTCGCCGGCCTCCTCCCCTTCTCCCTCTCTCTCTCTGCCGGCAGTGGTGAAATCCATCTCTCTATCGCTATCTCTCTAACATCCATTACATACCCCAGCCCCTCACCTCCCTACTCATTAGGCCAACGCACAGTAAATTAGCAGCAGCAATTACAGGGAATATAAAGCATAGGCTCTGCCGGGCTCCCTCTGACAGGTACCACACAGATCATAGACAGACACCCACAGTCATCGGGATAATTACTGTGGGAAACGACCACACACCCTCGTAAGCGAGAGCGCAAACCTGAATGTGAGTGCACACTCATTCTAGGTATGCCTGCGCTCAAATATGCTCTGTCTTACTGGCAGGCGTGTTCATGCATACACAGATGCACCTGCAAACACACACAAACACACACACACACCGCAAACACACAAACACATTAACTGAGGCCAGGAATGAAACTTCCCATTGCCTCTCTTCATCTCTCTGTGATGTCCATTGTGACTATTTTCCAACATAGAGTATTATTAATATTCATTCCTCCTCTCCTTGTCTTTGGCTCACTGTCTAGGTCTGCCTCCATTCTGAATAACCCCCCTCCCCACCACCCTCCCCACGCTACCATCCTCTCTCCTTTCCATTTCTTTCCTTTCCTTTCTTTATCTGGGATCCCCATGGGGACTCCTGTTTTTCTTTCAAATACGCCTCTCCGCTCTTCCTCCCTTCATGTGTCCGTGCAGGGAGGAGAATGAGAAAAAGAAGGAGGAGGAGAGCGAGATGTTGAGGAATATGTGCATTAATATATTTCATTAGGATACTAGTAGCACAGAAGCTCCTGAACAGCACCTCTCTTGATGTGCGAAGGCTCTGCTGTCGGTATCCAGACGGGTAGTTCTCCAGGAATAGCGTCTTTAATGTTACGTCTCCAGAGGGCTGAGGTCTGCTGGCTCCACGCTGCCCTCGGCCTCCCACTCCTATTGTCCTCCTCCCACACTGACCAGTCTATCTGGGCCTGAAAAGCTGTTGGAAATAAAGAGCAAAATGGCTTCACCTTTTGTCTGTGTGTATTTATGATTTATGAGTTTGAATGTGTGTGTGTGTATGTGTGTGTGTGTGTGTGTGTGTGTGTGTTGCACTGCAAGCCATGTTTGGGGAAGTGGAATCCCTGGAGCCGTGCAGCGCAACATGGCAGCGGTGCTCGGCTCGCTAATCAAAAACATTAGGCTGCAGGACTCATTTTCCCCAGCACTGAGTGTGTAACTTCCATAATTCAATATCCCATGTCTTGCTGCTAAATCGTGCACACTACAACCCACTTTACTGTTTGTCAGCAAACTATCAACTCTGTTATTAGATATATGGGGGGCGAGAAAGAAGCCCTGTGCAGGTACAAACCTATGGGCAATTAAGGAGGCCAACACACACACACACACACACACACACACACATACACACACACACACAGTGTTTACGAGTCCTTATTTCTTCAGTACTTCCAGGTTGTCTCGCTGTCCCCCCTCGGCGTTTACGGAAGCCTCCAGTTACCGTGGAGACCCTGGAACACTTTGAGGTCAGCAGAATCCTGGGATCCGCTATTTTCACAAGCTAATCCAATCGCGGCCCCCTAAATTAGATATGCAAAAAATAAAAAAGAAATTAATTTTCTGCTGATGACCGGGTATGCAAATGATGACTCAATTATGGTGGGCTGGTGCGTTTGCAATTAATAACCTTGGAATCATCATTAACTAATATGTTTAGGAGGAAACTTGTCAGGCTAACCATGTTCACCATGCCATCAGTAATGCATTAATGAATTAGATTCATTAGAGAAAGGAGCCCAAAGGGGGGGGAGGGGAGGGGATGCAGGCCTGTTTCTGACCTGTGGAATCAGTCTTAGCTGGTTCTCCTCTATTCTTAGTCAAGCGCCTGTCAGCTATTTGGAGATGAAATTTCCAATCAAAACAAAGGAGGATGAAAGTAGCGGGGAAAAAAACCCTCCCATCTTTCTCAATCTTTCATAAACCGAAATGCATGTTTGGCGATCGTGTTGCGGAAATCCGAAACGCTGCATATTTAAAAATGACAAAACGACAACTGACAAAGTCACAGACAAGAGGTAACTTTAATTCAACATTGTGAGAGTCCAAAAGTTATCTTACAGCTCAATTTTCATCAAAAACAATAACAATCTATACAGTAGAATTTTTTTCTTCCCTTATATCATAGAGCTGTTCAGTGTATTTGCAGTCAAAGACAAAACAGAGGAAAAATAGACACCAGCTATTTGGTTTGCATCTTTTTTTTTTGTTTGTTTGTTACCTAAATACAAAACTTTGTCACCCATTACCAATATTCATAATCAGGATGGAACTTTGCTTACAAAGAAGCCATTGTATGACAACAGACCTCTGTAGTTCATTTGAAACAGATATGGTGCGGCCCCTCCCGCCCTGGCCCAACCAGCACAGGCACACAAGTGCCTGAAAAACACTCGTCTGTCAGCAGGCGCCTCTGTTAAAACGGTCCTTTCTACCCACTTAACAAAACCAGGCTCTAGAAAAGAAAAGCAGAGAGAAAAGCCCTATTCTCTGTCCAGCAACAGCTTGAAGACACACGGCAGACACAAAGAAAAGACTACAGAAATGGCTGAGGGGCCAAGGAGCTCCCTTTCATGCTTCCTCACTTGTTCTTGTTCTGTTTAGCTTGTAATGAAGCTGTATTGTCCAAAGGCTAATACATGGAGAGGAGGACTGGGGGATTGACTGTCAGATACTGGAGTCAGACCTACAACTCCATGTGAGATTAAAATTGTGCTGTGACAGTGCTCGTCTTCACTGTGCGCCCCTTTGTACTACAATTAACACAGCTCCGCGTTGTCACACTGTTGTGATCCTGTGGTTAATGAGAAATATTACCATCATGCGGTTGAAATTATTTAATCTGGGGTGAGGTGGGGGGGGGGGGCAGCTACATAATCGCTACGAAAAAAGACAAAGTGTTTCCGTGAACACTAAAGTGCAATGAGCACAGCTGAGACGGGCCTCTCAGCGTCGACTGTCCTTCAAAGCGTGCCATTGCTGTAGTATTATAGTACATCGGGGTGTGTGTGATTGTTGAATTATGGCTCTTTGTATTCTAGTCTGGCTTCACCACCAAACAGAGTGGGTTTGTGCTTTGTCCCCAAGTTCCCATGAATTCCTCTGTGGCAATAGACAATTGTGGTGAGGGTAGAAAACTGTACACGTGATTGAATGAAGAATGGGTTTGCATTGTTAAGGCATCTAGACTGCTGGTAAAGATTACAGTGACAGAAAAAAAAAAGAAAGAGTATATAGATACAGTATGTAAGCAGGCATAAATAACATAGGAACAGAAAGAACAGAGGGGGGGAAAAAAGAGGAACTCAAAGAAAGAAAAACACAGAGCATTTTCTTAGTTCTCTTGATTTCCACACACAAAAAAAGAAAGTGTCACTCAAGAGAAGAACCCATGCATATTATCAGTTCAAGAACAGTATCAATCTGAAAGCCTCAAAGAGTTCAAACAAAAAGATATAGATTTACAGTATATATTAATGTGTGTATATATTCTTAAAAAATCTACTTCAACCAAATACTCTGAATAAGATGCTACTTTTTTGCCATACAATAAACATTTTCATAAGGAAAAAAAAAAACTGAAATTTTTTTATTAACTTACAAATAATACAAAAATAGACAATGGCATGTTTTTGAATCAACAAATGAAAGCATGGTATACCAATGCAAAACAATCAACATACAAAACAAACAAACAAACAAACAAACAAAAAAAATGATAAAAAAAGTCACATTTAAATAGTGAGAGACAGTAAATAATGAAACAAAACACTGTGAAATATGTTCACTTACTGTATTAAACTTACACAACACAACTAAACAAGGGTGAGAGGCAATGTACAAATACAAGGGATAAATACATTATTTATAGGATATTTTACAGGAATCCCCTTTTTGTATCCAAATCCATGTTTCTCGTGTTTAGCAGATGAGATATTGACAACACACAGTAAATCTATCTTCTGTACTGAGAAGCTGCCTTAAGACATTTAATGTTTACATTTCAAACTATAGCTATCGCAAAAAGAAAAGTCAAATTAAAAATTCAACAATTTTTTTTTTTATATACAAAAATATATCACATATATCACGCATTTATTCTAATTTGATATTCGCTAGACTCCTTCAGTACAGCGCTGGCTGGCTGGACGCACACATCCTCTGGCTTTTCAAGTCTTCACTAAAATCTCCGACAAAATGTCAATTTTGGCTAAATCATCACCTTTTCTTCACATGACAAGCAGAAAAGCATATTGCAAACAGCTCAATCCTCACAGTTTTATTAAAATTCAAACAAACAAATGGAGAGGGGGGAGAGAAAAAACAAACAAACAAAGGCATGTTTTCTGGTGTTGAATTAGCATTCAGGGCGATTTTGTTATACCGCTTTTAGATTTATGGGATAATTAGCAGCAAAACTGAGGGTTGATCTTGTTCTTTTCTGTATTTCGTTGTTTCTTTTTTTAATGTGTGTGTGTGTGTGTGTGTTGTTGACCTTAGTTCCACTTGGCCAGTGTGTTCTTATGTGGTTTTAGCAAGCAGGCTGAACTAGGGAAAGCATCTTCTATTGTGACAGAGGTTACGTAAACTTCATGGCCAAACCAACACTTCTCTGTTGTTTGTGCGAGTTATGGATTGCAAGATGGCGTGGGGGCCTCCAGTAATCAAACCCAAACCTTACAGGCATAAACATAAAGATAAATAAATGCTCTTTTCATGAGGTCAGTGTCACACTGTGGGTAAACTATCAGTCTCTATACACTCCATCCAACGCGGTGTCAGAGAAGCTACACTAATTCAACCAAGAGGGAAATAACATCACAAAGGTTCGTATTGTCCCCTTTTTTCTCCTCCCCTATCCCTTCAGATGAAATCCCAATGGAAAGGCCTGAGTTTAACAGAGTCCTGCGTCTTATCTTGACTTCCTTCAGTTCAGCTCCGGAGCATAGCAGAGACTCGCCAGACTCTGCTACTGTGTCTTTTCCTCTCTCAACCTTCCCAAATCTCCAGCTATCCCAGATCCTCTACATGGGTGGAACGATCATCCCGGGAATCGCTGCTTTGTGGGAAAAGAGGGGGAGGAAAGATGGTGGAAAGGGGGGGGTAAAGAAAGAGAGAAAGAGAGAGAGAGAGAGAGAGAGAGGTCAGTCATGTGATTGCTGGGTTTCATCTGTCATCACAACAGTCACATAACAGAAATGTTCTCCAGCATCTGGCGAACAAAGACGACTCTCCCTCATTATCTCTTCATTCCGAGGCCCCAAAATCAAAACATTTTTCTCCGCTGCGCCGCTAACTTGGCGCACACCGACAACATCATTCAACTTTTCACAGGCTTTCTGAATAGCTTCATGCAAGAGCTGCCACTGTTAATTGTTAGCAGTTACATTGTGTAAGCCCATTGTGCATCATGGAGCATAATTCAAACATGAGAGAGCGAGCGAGGGAGGCGTAGTGACGTGGGATGACTGAGGTGATGAAATTACGCTCGAACATGGAAATGGAATCCATGAGGCTTTTCACGGGGAGTTTTAGTCACATTTTTACCTTCTTATATCACGCTCTGCCTTCCACTACACTACATCTTCACCTCCTCACACACACACACACATCCCCCCTCAGTGCTCCTTTCCCTCCCCCCCCTTTTTACACAGAAGCTATCACGGGGAGGAATTTTTCATATAACATATTGGCTGCCCATTGATTCCCCTCTCTCTCTTCAATTCACTAATTCCCCAGTTATTTCCTAAGTGTCTCCGGCTGTGTGTGTGCATGTGTGTGTGTGTCGGTGTGATCAGCGCGCAGTGGCCAATGGCCTTTGGGTCACCATGGTCAGCGCTCATCAACGCCGACGGAGGAAGTGAGGAAGTGCTTAGCTTGGGGCTCTGATAAAGATTCCCATCCATCATTTCTCTCTCTCTCTCAGGATCTCAACACCATACAACATCCTGCCTAGACGAACAGACCCCCCGCTGCATTCAATGGAAATGGGAGAACAGAATGACCCGTGGTGGCTTAACACCACCACCACCACCACCACCTCTCTACAGAGACACCCACCGGAGCACAGGCAGGAAGCAGGAAGTGAAAACGGGAAATGGAACACATATGGCGTGGCATGCTGTCTCTCTGACGAGTCAAGGGTGACAAATAAAAACAGAAAAGAGAAGGAAGGGTAGGGCAGGATGAGCTGCCGGTGCAAATGAGCGGTATGGGATAGTGTGGCATGGAAAGAAAACTGAGAAAATCAAAGAGAGGCATAACATACTTCAGGAGAAGGCCAGGCCCTGCAGAGCGTTGGCTGATGAGTACTTGCTAGAGTCCACAAAAGACTGATCTATAGCGAGGAAGGAGAGTGGAAGGGATCAAGGAGGGTAAAGAAAAGAAAAAACGGGGAGTGAGGAGGAGGAAAAAAAAAGGAAAATCGAGGAGGAAGTGGGAGTAAAAGTGAGAAATTGTTATCATAAGGAGGTGGAAAAGAGCAGGATTAAAGCTTGATGAAGAGGTTATCAACAGGAATGTTATCTTGAAATACTTTTTTTTATTTATGAGTATAAAAAAACAATAGCTTCAAATTCTTTAGATATCATGTAAATGCCGTCCAGCGGCTTACCTTGCAGGCTGTTAGCATTAGCGCTGGTGCACGTGGGCGGAGGGGAGTTCTGGGGTCGCACTACGGGGGCAAAGGCGCTCTTCTGCTTTACGGCGGCGGACACCATATTAGCTGGAGAAAAGGAGAAGATGCCGGAGGAGCTGCTGCAGTTGGAGGGCAGGCTGGTCGACGAGGCCATTGTGGGGCTTGATGGGACGACTGAAAGAAAGAGACGGGTAGGAAAGAGGCGGGTTTTAAGGGGGTCAAAGGGAGGCACATCGGGGAAGAATGACAGGGAGGAAAGATGAAGGCGGACAGGGGAGAGATGAGGTTAGAGAGAGGGCCGAGGGCAGAGGACGGGTAGACGGGACGAACAGAAAGGGACTGGTCAATGGATGATGGCAGGAGGGATAATATTTTGGACTCAGATCAACTGGCTCAGACTTTTTTTTTTTTGTGCAACCTTTTTTTTGTTGTTAAGCAATCACTTGGCAAATTAGATATTCCATAGCTAAGACAAAAATGTGTTTAGTTGGAAACTTGCACTGAAAACAGCCCACAGCATTTTTTTCCTCTGATCAGTCTGTTTTGATGACTCATCTTGTTGCCCAAGGGCTTGATAAACAACTCCTTGCTAACGGGGGTGCTGTACCTGTAATTTATTTTTAGCGCAACTTACAAACAAGGCTCACCCGAGTTACCTTTCCCACAAAAAAAATCACGTATCATGAACAGCAAGAGCACGTGGTTCTCTGTGTTTTAATTGTTATGTTTAATCAGTAGTTGGTTGTATGTCCAGACTTCTAATCAGCGTCATAACCTAAAGTCTGAAGGCCCACATACAGTGAAATTTATTTACATGTCTTTGAGGTTGTAAAAGTATGGTGATCTTCATACGGCTGAAGAACTGCTGTAGCTAGTCAGTTATTTAACTGCTAACCCCGAAACCCAACCGGGCACGTCCCTGTCACGTCGTGGCCGCAACGCTTCAAACCCCACCGGGAGCGCTTAACCCGCCAGATGTTGTTTACTTGCTCAAATTTAGTCATCTTTCTTGTTTTAAGCACTTCCAAATGTGCTTCTCCATGTGTAAATATGAAAGGCAGTTTGCACGAGGTGTTTTATTTTGAAAATCGACCAGATTCTCTACCCTGTTTCTGTGTCTGGCTTCCGATAGCTCAAGTTGCTCCGTGTAGATCGACGCGGGCTGCTCGCGGCGTCTGTCAAAAATAGAGCAGCCGCGTACTCCCCGTGGAGCTGAGCGGAGGCCCGTTTCTGGGACGCTTCCGAACCGGGCCTCAGCCGAACTGGTGGGGTTCGAAACAATGTCTAGAATGGCCGTGTATTGCTAAGGCGGACACGGAACACGGCGCACCCGCGCCTGGTGGAATCTGGGAGTAACACGCCAGCTGGAGGTAATATGCTAACTTTAGTCAGCCACAATGACTCCCTGAGCTACTTACTCACACCTGGCACGTCATTATCAAGATTGTACCTCATTTTAATTAATGAAGAAGGGGGAAAAACTCCAGTTACACTTACTTACAGTTAGCTAGCTAATGAGCTCTTCGCAGTTTTTTTCTTAAGATTCACATCATTCACATCTATCACCGACTTCTGTCTGTAAGACAAGTCTTTGCTGTGGAAAATACTCTCACAGAAAGGTTTAATTAAATTTGATGGTGACTCTTATAAGCTAATAAGTTATGATAGCTTTCTCCAGTTTGGATTATCCAGCTATCCGTTCCTTCGTAAGTCAACCCTGTCAAGTACGATTGACTCAAAAGTTGCACTCCACTGATCATTATAATGCCTCATAATGCCCAACCCTATGTTGTTTTAAAAGCTAGACTGACCAGACCATGAAGCCTGCAGTAGAGCTGTGGATTAAATCTTGTGGGGACTACACAAAAGCTCAAAACACAGCCAGCAGCCGGACAAGTTGCCGCCTGCTGTCAGTCACAATCTTATCCACAGATAAGACTTATCCACAAATAAAAATGACCAGGTTATCTTCAGAGCGCAAATCCTGTCTCCTTCTGACATCATCCCATCCATCCACTTCTCTTGGGTTTGTCTTTTGTCTGCTAATACACTAAGAGCATTTTCCCCCTCAGTGATTTTACAATCAACCAAGTCGTATTTCACCTGCTCTCTGATATCTGCTTCTGCCTTTATTGTTGTTATTATCCAACACTTAGCTTTTATGGCTCTTCCTGACAAATCCTCGCAATAAAGTCATAATCCATTTATGAAGGGGCCTAACTAATCAATTAATGAAAATTGGACCTACAAAGGGAGGCCGAGGGGCCATTGATTGAAAGTGTCTGTGTGGGGCCGATGAGCCTGTTAAAATACTTGTTAACACCCAGGAATCAAAGCGCTGAAATGGAATTGCTTCTCTAGCAATTAGTTTATTGATTTAATCAAGGGTCTTTAATGTAGAGGGTGAGTGTGTGTGTGTGTGTGAGCAGAGGAGCTGGTGGTGTGTGTCGGGGGGGTGCTAGGTGATCTGCTCCCCTGACCAATAAAGTAGGGATTTGCGTTTGACTCTGTTCTTAAAGAAACAGATGAGCCAGCTGAACTGCGGGACTTTCTCCTTCGATGTCACTTCTTATTTCCACCCCTGATGCTCGGTGCTTGTCAAATAAATAAATAATTTTATGCTCAAAAGGCTCTGAGTCAATCCTTTTCACTTTGCGTGCCTTGATTTTATCATCACCTCTTGCTTTCAAACCTAGGATGTGGTGTATTTACTCACTAGCATAGGGCGAGTTGCCTGCAGATCCATTGAGGAAGTTGGGCGAGGTGCCCAGGGTTGCCATGCCAGAGTTAGCGTAGCCATTCATGCTAGTGGAGACAGAGCTGTAGCTACTCTGCTGGGGAGTGGAGCTGGGTACATAACCATGAGGGGACACACTGCTTGTACTCCTACTGAAACCTATGGACAGGGGAAGAGAGGAGGAGACGGAGAGAGAGAGAGAGAGAGAGGGAGAATAGGTGTTAGGGGTATAACAGATGGCAGACAAAACCAAACGAGAAAGCCTACATGCAATCCTGCCAAACACTCTTTTCCCTACACGGCTAATGGACATAGCAATAAAAGCCAAAAGAAATTTTCGAAAAATCTTAGACAGCATATGGCAGAGCGAGAAAGCAATGAACGGAGTGGAGGGAGAAAGATATGAGAGAACTAGCTGCAATCTAACCACTGAAACAAGAGGCCTTTAACCTCACTGGCTCCTCTCCAAAATTAGATATATTGATAAGGCAATTAACACTAAAAGGCCTCTGCAGCTCTCCTGTAATTTATAAAGAATGAAGCCAGTATTTCTGACAGGACCTTCTCCTCTTTTATGCTTTACAGGAGCAGTGAACAGAAAAGGGACAAGATGGAAAGAAGACTATAAATATACATCTCAGGTCCAACACGCTGACACTGGAGAAAAAAAAAAAACACACAGCTGGAATTTAACATCAGGAATTTCTGCTCTCTAGAGCAACAAGGGCTGCTTTTCTCTACTGTGGCAGACTCCTTCTTGATAAT
The DNA here is from genome assembly GCA_028641955.1 of Protonibea diacanthus. Lineage (NCBI taxonomy): Eukaryota > Metazoa > Chordata > Actinopteri > Sciaenidae > Protonibea > Protonibea diacanthus. Next base: position 19,391,493 of record CM053980.1, read on the forward strand.
TAGGTGCCACCAATTTGCAATGGGTTGTAAGCCAGAAGTCAGACAGCTGATATCTGCTGTTTTCTTCACACCTGAACATGTTTCCAGATGAAGATGAAGGACAGAGGAAGCAGCGAAGAAGCTCATTGGAAGTATTGAGACATATCCAGAGGCTGGTCCATCCACCCTCCTCTCTTTCCCCTGATACATGTGATGAATCACCACTGACTGCACCCACATCTCTCTCTGTCAGACAGGGGCCGACCCCAGTCTAATATACACACCCCTAGGACCCACTCATATTTCTCCATCGTACTCCATCCATGGCTCTCTTTTTCTCCATTCTTCACTCTCTTACCTTCGTTCTTTCCTCGTCTCAAGTTTTCCCTGTTTCTTACTGCTGCTGCCGCCTCCTCCTCCTCCTCCTCCTCCTCCTCCTCCTCCTGTCCTCCTTTCTCAGAATCTCCCTTATTTGCTCCATGCTCTTAAATCACCCTCTCTGAATTTCCCACATGAAAAATAAAATGTCCCCTATCGCACTATTCATCTTTACTATCCATCCTTCTTTTCCACAAAGAGTATAAAAAAAAAAAAAAAAAGAATCCCAGCCACATTTCCCATGATTATAGACTTTAATTGTTTCCTGTTGAGTTCGCTCACCCTGATTGGCTGTTTGTGCCACCTCTGACCCAGTGAAGGAGTTCACAGCCATCATGCCAGCATGGACGGAGCCGCTGCCAAGACTGGCTAGCTGGTTGTGCCCTCGTGGCACTGTTGTGTAGAGGGCCTCTGCGATATCCGCCGCTCGTTTCAGAATCATCTCCTGACAATGAGGGAAGGAAAAAAAAAAAAAAAAAAGAGCTGTGGTCAGCGAGACAGGCAGGAGAGGAGAGAGGAGAAGAAGGGAAAATATGCCCTTGATGGAGGCTTTATGGTCTCACAAGAATGCTTGATCTCCACATGAGATATTGCGCATGTAAACCTAGTAGACTGAGTGGTTTTTATCAGTGGTCACTGGGAGTGGTGGGATTGGTTCCAGTAAATGGAGGAAAGCCTCATTAGCAGATTCATCAAATCTTTAGCCTGCCGGTTCCTCTCTTCCTCCCTGGTTCATGTTTCATTTTTCTCCTCCTTCTCCTCCTACCCTTCCTATTCTCCTCTCCTCCCCTTACATTTAGTTTCCATTGTGCTTCTCCTCCTTCCCTCCACAACATACGAGCTGATGAAAGCGCTAACTTATTCCCACGTGTGCATTTGCGGGTCCCAGATCTTGCCTGAGCGCAGCAGGGTGCTGCGTGGCCGACGGAGAGGCCTCCTTTGATGCTGCCAGTGGTCCGAAACCGCAAACATAATTTCATCTGAGGAAACATATTGATGTTTGTGCGTGCGTGCTTCTTTAGTGTGAGTGTTTACCTGGTTATTGTGAGGCATCCCGTACAAAGCCTCTACCAGGTCTGCTGCTCTCTTTAAGATCACCTCCTACAATCAAGCGCAGAGAAGAGGAAGGGGATTGATCATGAGTGTGACGGCTCAAAGAGTTCAGTCACTTTTATTACATTTCACGTCTTGCATTATGCTGTGAATGCAGAACACAGAGTGCGAGAGAGGAAGGAGGCAGACAGAGGAAGGGAGAGGAAGAGAAATGGGCCTGTCCCAGCACTTTGTTACTAGCCGGGCAGTTTGGGAGAGCAGAGGTAAGATACTGTTATCTGTGAATAAAACATGAGCCTATATCTCTTTATCAGTCAACGATCTTCTATGTCTTCTCCTCCCCACTGTCACTGCCAGCTCATGAATCCACCGCACATGATCACACATCAATCTCATTTAACACAACATATCATCAGGTTGACAGCTATACAACTCCGCTCGTCAGCTGGGACACACCCGTCTCCTGCCCTGTATTAACCCTGGTAATGATCCAAGTGAATAGCCCTGCATCCACTTTGTGTGACAAATGCAGAACATCATTGCTCAGGTGAAAACCGCCGAGTGGAATTTCCCACATCAAACATTTATCCTTCCGAACCGCTGCCGTTTCTCCACGCTCATTTTCTACCGCTTACCCTCCTTTCTCTCCTCTCTCTGTCTCTATTCTTTTCCCTCCCTGAGTGTATGAGTGTGTGACTCCAGGCAGTCGTTATATGTGTGTGTGTGATGTAGACACCTACAGCCCTACGAAACCCTTTTTAAAAGTTAATGTGCCGGGGCCAGGATATATGCTGGAGGCGCGACAACCAGAAAATTGCAGCCCCCTCCCCTACAACCTTCCCCTCGTTTCTTTCTCTCCCCTCCTTCTCCTCCACTTGCGCACACACACGCTGTGCGCTATACCCTCCTGAGTGTATCCCTCGCTGTGAACAAGCCCTGGAGCATGTGTGCTCTCTGTTCCGTGACACACCGCCTTTCAATCAGACCTCATATCGCAGACACACACACACACACACAGGTGCAACCGCACACGCAGCCACGCACATGTGGAGGCTGTCGAGCACGCCCAGGACATGACGAGAGGGTCAGCAAAGCAATAAAGATTGTAGAGCGCTGTCCGAGGTGCTAAATTCACTCAATAATGGGAGCGCTGCCTCTGTGTTAACCTCCCATTACTAGCACTATCTGGAGGGGGCGGGGGGGTGGGAGGCAGGGAGGGGGGTGAGGGAGGGGTGGGCGAAGGGGGAGAGATGGAAAGAGGGGAGACCAGAGAGGAGGCCTGCTCGAGGTGATTGAGAGATGTAGAGGCCCTAGGAAGGTAAGTGGTTCTTTAGTATGTATGCACCGCTTCTCGCTTCCTTCTCTCTCTGCTTTTCCTCGACTCCCCATGCCTCCCAGGGATTGCTAGATAGGTAGATGGATGGATGACGGGAGGTGGGGTAGAGGAGGAGGAGGAGGAAGAGGAGGAGGAGGGGAAATGAGGGAAGTATGAAGCATTAGGACGCAAACATGATCAGCAGCTGATGCACCAAACCAGGCACATTGCTGAAACCCAGAACACCTCATCCAAACATCCTTTCCCTCTCCAGCCTCAGAACCTTCAGCCCTACACTGTCTGTCTGTGCATCTCCATCTCTAATCTCCACCCGCTCTTCACCTGTGTCTCCAAACTACTTTCTCTTGTCTCTCTCTTCTTATTCTCTCCCATTGTCTCTATTAATCACTTTCCTGCTCCTGTGCCCTGTCTGTACCTATCAGTCTCTGCTAGCGAAGGGATCTTGTCCAGTAGCTAAACGCGATTAGGCAGCGCCCAGAGTCGTTCTGATAAACAGATAAATGGTTACGCTGCTGCCTCCCAGCTCTGCTGTGCTGTAAGGAGACCATTTCGGGCGCAGGGTCTCTTCCCCGTAGTCAGGCCCACAGAGACGTCAACAGGAAGGGGAACCTGATCCAGAGCAGAGCCTGGCCTCACCTGGTGGGAAGTGTCACTCATTAGCCGCCCCAGACCTCGGGGCTACACCACAGCTTCAGCTAAACACCCTGCAGTCTGGCTGGTTGTGCCTGAGCTGCCCAGCACCCCTCCTCACTCTGACTGCCTGACTATTAGCCACACAGCACAGTATGAGGGCTGTTTTCAGCTGATTACTGATCATTACTTCACAACATACAGAGATAGAACAGGCATTGGCAGATATCCTGCTTGTTCTCTGCTCGTAAAAAGTGGGGGTTCATTAAGAATCCTTGGAAGAAGATGCCATGAAAGGAATACATTATATCTCAATCAATTAATCCTGATTAAAAACTGAATGAAGCACAACCACAAAGTGGCTTGTCTGGTAGCCATATGAATGGACATTTGTAGCACAAAGTTGCCAGTCTCTCTTTCCTCATGATTGAGGCCAACAGTTGAGAGAAGTGTGGTCAACAAACTACATAATTTCAATAAAGGCACAAATCAATAGAGCTGAAATGAACAACCGAGCCTGCCAGCTACCGCTGTTCATTTAGAAGAGAAAGAGACACCACGAAGCGAGGGAGGAAGAGGAGGAGAGCAGAAGAGGATGGATGGATACAAAGATATTTAGAGAGATACAGGGGGTTGATAGGCTAAAGACCAGAACTCACCAGACAAGTCTTGTATCCACCAGACATGACACACAGCGAGGACAAGTGATTTATCTTCTTTCTGCATCTACCTGATTTCCATCTCTGCCTCATGGTGACTTCCTCACCACCAGTGTGTGTGTGTGCAGAGTAAGTGCGCACGAACAGGCGAGGAGTGTGTACGCGCATTTCTATGTGTGTGTCGGCTTGTGTATGTGTGTACGCAGGTGTTGGAAGTAATAAAGTCCACCCGGGGTTGACTTCGATCCACTGACCCAGCAGGAGGTAAGACTGGACAGCTATGATGGATCACCTAACCTGCTTCTGCCTCTCTCTTCCTCTCTCCCCTCAACCTCCTTTCCTCCCTCTCCCTCTTTCCTCCTCTCTCTCCTCCATCCCTTTCCTCTCCCACTTTGCCAGTCTAAATGACCTTATACTCAGTGGAAGGATGAATAGAGTTGCTTGTGCGTCCGCTATGCAAATAAAGTGTTTGTTTGAGCAGAAATGACCATGAACGAGTGATAAATGTTTATGTGCATACTGCATAGTGTCATGTATAGCCTACTGTCCACAGCGCACAGTCATTCCTCTGTACGTGAGGTCATGTTGCCCTTGTGCCATGTATATCCATATATGCTATGAAACTCTAGAAGTTGTCAATACTTCTGTACCAGTGTTACAAGACAAATTCCTATAAAATAATTGCATGTGGCAACCAACATGAGCACGGACATGAGAGGAGTGGACGCACTGTACCTGGGTAATCTCTTGGTCTCCGGGTGTCTGGGGATGACCTTCTGTAACCTCTGAAGCCGTAGTCTATGGTTGGCCTGCTCAGTGCTAAGAACAGACGAAAAGAGAGACAGAAAAAAAAAAACAAAAAAAACATTTAATGGTTGATCCTCGATAATGAAAAACACCTACTGTTCAACGGCGCCTGAGAGATACAGCAGCAGGAGAAAACGAGTGATTCTCTCCTACGGTAGAAACGACTGAATTAAACACGGTTTTACATGAATATTTCAACATTAAACTAAACACGCCGAAAAATGTGGGTGCTCTCTATTAAGTCTGGTGTGTGTCTTTGTTTGCCTGTGATGTAATGAATCTCTCTCTGTCGCCTGCTTTGGTGGTTAATAAAAAGACTGTCAGGAATCAGGAGTGTATGTGTGCTTGTGTACATGCGTGTGTGTGTGTGTGTGTCCTGTGTCTTATGCTGATCAGCGACTCAATATAAGCAATTACAGAGTTTATTCCAATATAACAAAGGTTTGATCGCCTGGGAACAAGCTAAACACACACACACACACACACACACACACACACACACACACACACACACACACACACACACGTAGAGACAGTCACATACACTCATATGCCATCAATATCACGACACACACACACACACAGTCAGATCATCCAGGCAGCAGGAGAAAGCACTCCCTCGCATGCTGTGGCCGCTACAGCACTGAATATGAGAAGATTTACATGAATATTTAAACATTAGAATAAATACAATGAAGATCTGAGGCTTATATACAAACACTTCAGAGGAGGATTGTTGCATAAGTGCTCTCTCCACATAATTCATTCCTAATGTACTCTCTCTCTCCCTCTCTTCCATGTCTTTACCTCCTCCTCCCCTGTGTCTCTTGTGGGTTGCCTGGGAGTCAACGCACATACGTGGATAACAGTCCTGGACTTTTCTGGGCCACGGCCCAGGATGCTGTTTCTGTTCAGAGAATGCGGTTGAACAAGTGTGTATCTGCTACTTGTATCTGAGTGAAAGAGAAGGCGCCATTGGCGCGTGAGGATTGCCTGTATGTACTCAGGTTCGTGCCGTCCGCCTGTTTCCCCTGTGGACGAAGTTGACGTTTCCTGAGGGCTGATGCCCTGCTCGCCTCACATCTGAGCAGCCAGGCTGACTAGGCGGCCCCCAGAAAAAAAAAAAAAGGCCCCTAGAGGCTATGAGTACAAGCTGTCCTGCTGGACCTCTAGTGACTTCACCATGGCTCTCCTGGAGCCGCCCGGCCTGTGACATAAAAACCAAAAGAGAGCAGAGGAGTGAGAATCGGTGATGCTGTGTTTTGGCAACACAAACGTATTTGGACAGCTCTCCCAGCCGGACTGCTCCAGTAATCCAGAGTGAAAGAAAGGAAAGGTGAATAAATAGAAGCAAAGACAGTGCAGAGGGAAAAAAAAAAGTAGAGTGGAGTGGAGATGCCAGAGGCAGGCTCAACTTCTGAAGAATGACACACATTACAGCCAGCTGGTCCACTGATAAAATAAGCCAAAACACGAGATGATCACATGCAACAAATAAAGTATGAATTATTTCTGAGGACAAATATTTGACATTACTTCCCGTATTCTCTGATTCTAAAGCCCAAGGAGGATTTGCCCTGATTAGGCCTGTAGTCTGGAGGGAGAGGATTGTTCCGACAACATTCTCTTTTCGCCTCAAAGGCTTTTGTTTATGATGAATTTTTTATCAGTTCTCCACAATGTGCCAAATGAGCCTCGAGTGAACAATAGCATAAAAACCCCAAGACATACAGAGATACCCCCTATTACAAATAAAGAGACAATTTTGCAATTGGAGAGAGGAAGGATATTGTTCTGCTCGTTTTCAAGGACCATAAACCAGAAGAGAAGTATGTGGGGGACAATGCGCACCACTAACTACCTGGCTGTGTCTCTTTGGGGATTATCTCGGTGTTTTATGCTCTTCTATCTATGCTCAATATCTCACATTTCACAACAGGAATTAGTACTGGAAGAAGAAGAAGTAGAAGAAGAAGAAGAAGAAAAAACTCTTCTGCCTCGAAAGAGGAGTGGTGTGGCGGTACACTCCAGGATTCAAAGCACACACTCCTATACAGGTATATTTATAATCCTTAGCTGTCGCTCTCCAGAAGAGCAAATCAAAGCCAGTAAAACATAACTGCCATAAATAAATGAATAGGATGGAGCAACAGCCCTGACTGGAGGGATTCACCTAGCAATCACCCACATCAGATCAGATCAATGCTCATGGAAATTTCACATGAAGCCTAGAATCCACAATCAGCTCATACTTTCACTATAATAACCCACACAGAGTCGCAGGGGAGGTAAGGTAGGGGTGGGGAGGGGGGGTAGAAGAAGGAGGAGAAGGGGGCTAGGTGGAGGGGTGCTGGAGGTATGGGCTTTAAGGAGAAATAAAAAAATTAAAAAAAAAAAGAGTTGTGGGAGGTGGGGTGGATGTTTGGGGTGCAAAGAGTAGGTGGGGGGATGAGGGATAATTGAGAGGTCAGTACGGTGGAGTCGTCCTGGAAACACACGAAGGAGGAGGAGGAGGAGGAGGAGGAGGAGGAGTGATGGAGGAGAAGGGGAAACTACAGTAAGTGTCCGGTAACCCTGTCTCCTTCTCCTCCTGTGTCACAACACAGTGTGTACGGGCAGTGAGTGGTGCTTGCAGGGTTAGGTAATTGGCTCTGAGGCTTGATGCGTTAACACCTTAACGGCCTCAGACAGTGGGTAAGGAGCGATCATATCACAACCCTCTGTTTCTCTTTCTTTCTCGTAGTCCTCTGCCTCCCCTCCTCCCCCTCCTCACATCCGTCCTCCCTCCCTTCCTCCCTCCCTCCTCCTCCTCTCTTCCCTCCCCTCTTTCCTCCCTGCAGTCTCTAGTGCTCAGGTGTGATCTCATAAGCGCTGCCTGGCGATCGATGCCGCCAGTGGCAGGGGGTTCAATAGCCCTGAATTACGGCTTCATTTTCTCCCCCTCTGCCCCCCTCACAGATGAGCTGCCCCGCCCCTCCTCTGCCATCACCACACACACACACACACACACACACACACACACACACATACAACACCCCCACTGACTACTCACAATCCAGATCAATACCTTACAATCTAATTTTTATCCATTTTTCCATAAACCTCGAGATTGCGTTTATTTGCAGAATCCGACAAGCTAAATAAAGCATCGCTTGAACATGTCAGGGAGACTAATGCATGGCTGGAAATTCATACACAGAAAACAGATGAGTAGAGCTTTTTGCTCCTAAAGGAAGGGAGAGGCTGAGGCTGAGAGAGGATGGAGGGGAGGATGGAGGGCAGGATGAGGATGAGGATGAGGAGGTGGAGGGGGGGCACTAAGAGATTCTGCAAATCAATGGAGGTGTGGATGCTACTACAACCTAAGCTCTAATTATGTGTTGCAAAAAGTACACGTCGACAGTTAACAATACCTGACAGCACGGATCCTCGCTGGGAAAAATGCAAATTCTGGAAATCTGGAGGAAAAGTGTGCGCTTGAATTAAGATATAAGAAAACACAGGGAACCATTCCCCTGGTGAACGCCGCTCATTTCAGCGGGGTATAAAATAATCTACGTTCGAAATTCATTTACATCATCATCATGGACCAGATGCTCCTGTAATAAGAACGGAGCATGCTAAAGAGGGAAGACAAGCCACATGGTGCAGAAAATTAATCTCAATCTCAAATAGAGGTGTGAATTTCCTCACTGTTTAGACTGCGCGTAGTAAATGTGAGTGTGTGCAGCTATCTCAGCTGGCCCTGTCTCCAGCTGGAGACCAGCCGTTTTAATCAACAGCAGGCCTCCACCCAAGCTCAATAAAAGACAGCATTCACAAATAGGAGCAAGACGAGTAATTGACCAGCTCGTGGTTGCACCCCACTTTTATTGCCAGATGACTACATGCTGCATTTCTTGTGTCTGCAATGTGTGAATGAGCTCATGCGTGAGTGTAGGTTTATATCATGTACAGATGAATGCAGAATTTATCTGTATCTGTAAAAAAAAAAGAGAGAGAGAGAGAGACTGACTCTGTGGCAAATTACATTAACATCATGATATCAACACAATCAGCCCAAGATATATTATGTATGTGAAACACTCAGGCACCATCTGAGCAAAACAATCGTCTCAGTGTGTGTGAGGAGCTTAATTAAGGCTAAAATAAATCAAAACTTTACAGGGCATGCTCATGCTTGCATCACTTAACGATGGCATCATCTGTGTTTCACGCCAGCGTGTGTAGTATATAAAATGACAGACAACTGACAGTCTTTCCTCCACTCCTAAAAACTAATTTGGAGCACAGAGGCAGGCAGAGAGAGGCTGAGAGAAATGTCAGCAGCACCTAGACTGGTTTAAATTCTGTTCTTGACTTTTGTCTTTTCCCTTTGCTCTTCGCTGCAACTGACTGATGTTTCCTACACACCTAATCTGCACTCAGCGCTGAAAAACTACCCCTAATGTTTGTGCGTGCGTGTGTGCGGATGCGCGTCGGTGCGCATGGTGCCGGCCTTAATGTGAGCCAGCAGAGCCTTTTAATATCAGCAGAAGCTGTAGCGGAAGCACTAAGCAGACAAGGCTGCATACTGAGGAGGGAGGGATTGCCTTTTGAACGACAAGGGTGATTCATCAACTCCCTCAATCTATGACCAGCATCCCTGTGTGACACACACAAACACATACGCACAGGCACACACACACACACACACACACACACACACACACACACACACACACACACACACACACACACTCGTGGGCCATAGTGGCAGAGAGCATTATCACTCTATATTGCATGGAGAAAAGAAAAGGGAGAGCTTCTCTGATGAATGTTACAAAGACAGCAATCCAGTAAAAGGTGATACACAACCAAACACAGAGATGCATTTGTACAGGGGAGAGGAGGGAGGGTGGGCAATGACCTGATAATGAGAGAATGAGGGAGGGAGGGAGAGAGAGAGAGAGAGAGAGAGAGAGAGAGAGGGAGATTAGGGAGAGCTCTCAGCCCCAGAGGTGGGTAAGGCAGAGGGCAGGGAGAGGAACAGAAGGGGGATAAGGGGATAAAAAGACAGAGGAAGAGCAGAGAATGAAAAAAAAAAACAGTCTTTTATTCTTATCAGTGGAGAGCTTAATTGCCTTTGATGAGTCTAATTGGAGCTTTCTGAATTCTAATGGCAGAGGAGTCCTCAGAGACGACAGAGGACACATTACTGTAATAGCTTCTCTCCGAATCTCCTCTGCACCAAAAGTCCCCTGCTTGTCTCCACTGTCCTCAACTACAACTGAAATTTTTCCATTCGGCGACGGGCGGTTGCAGAGTATCAATGATCACGCAGAGGGAGGTGGAGGGGAGGGGTGTAAACCTATAGACTGGTTATAAGTGTGTGTGTGTGTGTGTGTGTGTGTGTTGGGTATGTTTGCAAAGTAGCAGGAGCAGCAGTATTGGGTATGTGGTGACTTAATTAGGTCTGTGAGCTGCTCGCTTTCCTCTCCTCAGCTGAAGTTGATTAGCAATGCCAGCTGTCCCCAATGTAATTCAGTGTGCACATGTGTGTGTGATCGTGCGTGCACAAGTAATATATGAGTATATGCATGTCTGCGAGTGTGGTGCTGTGTTGATGCGTGTGTGTGTGTGTGTGTGTGTGTGCGTTAGCTGCCAGCTGCCACGCAGTGCTGCCAATCCTCCATGATTAGTACCCACTGGCAACTGGGCTCAAACTGGTGCCAAACAGACCCAGGAGGGCAACATGGCCCATGGTAATCCTCCATCCCTCTCTTCCATCCTTCTCCTCTCTTCCCTTTCTCATCCACCACTCTCCACTCTCATCAATTGCTTTTTTTTTTCTTTCTTTCTTTTTTTTTTTTGCTCATGCTCTTGTTGTTCTCTGGCTCTCGTTAAACATAGCAAATACGAGCAGGTTCTTCATCCCTAGGAAAAATAAAACAAAAAGGGGGCTGCTAAAGGAGCTATGGGAGAGGTACAAATACCCGCTGAGGATGCAGAGCAGTGGCTGAAGTGAAGTGTGTGAAGCTGGGATCTATGCCTCGACACGGTTGACTGTGTCACCGTGAAGGTGCCAGCGCTTGGCAAGCAGCAGCGCAACTGTGTGTGTGTGTGTCCAGCTCCCAGTGGATGACCTCTTGCTACCTCTCACCTGTTGAGATTCTTCTATGCGCTTGCCGCAGAAGTCAAGAGGCAGAGGAGAGAGAGAGAGAGAGGGAGAGAGAAAGAGAGAGCGCGTGCGAGAGAGAGAGAGAGAGAGAGAGAGAGAGAGAGAGAGAGAGAGAGGGGGATGATCCAAAGAAGCAAGTTTTGAATAAGTGAATGTGACAAGGAGAAAGAGTGGAGGGCTGGGAAGAGATAGGGCGTTTATGCATACGGTTTGCACATGTCTGGCACATTAAAAGGCTGCACACACACCTACACACACAGCTCTATGGGTTTGGCAGAGTGCGGGCTGTTGGACAGCTCTGGCATGGCAAAGGCTGCCCACCCATCTGCCCTCTGTCTTAGTAATGCAGTTACTTGTCAATATGCATGTGTGCACTTGGAGTACATTCACGCATACACATAAACAAACACAGGGGAGCCTATCACAGCTTTTCCCCATAAGTACACAAACATGGAGTCATAATTATGACCCATGGACATGGATTCTCTCCATGCACAGCAACTGGGACACAAAAGATGGAAGACATGTAATGGGCGGTGAAGGGACACTAACGCTCCCTCTCTCGATTGTGATTTTGTTAAATGTTGGCAACTCCAGTTGAGGCTTACAGCCTAAGTCTATCAGTGGTTGAGATTACAGACAGATTTATGTGATTCACAGTCTCCCCGGGGACCTGTGGTCTCGCGTTGGTTAATCACCGCTTCACATTCACTCTCTCTGCCGCTCTTTTCGCCGCATGGCTATAACTCTGCACCGATACACTCTGATGTAACTCATGTAGCTCAAGCTATTTGCGCCCCTGCACTAGCTGTCAAAAAAAAAAAAAAGAAAGCCACACTCCACTCGTGGCCTTCCTCCTTTGTGAATCACGCCATCGATGGGGTTAAATCACAATAATCCCACTAATCAAAAGGTTAAACCTCCCCCTGACCTTCACCTGCTTCATAAAAGAGGGTAAACACTTTTCCTCCTCTGATCAGTAGGGTTCTTTCGCTGAATTATTGAGTCGTGTTATTGAATTTTAAATTGTTTAGCATGCACATTTTTCTCCAGAAACAGTGTAGAGAAATGACAGCTTATAAACTGCACCAGGTTACTTTTAGCAGATATTGCAAATATACAGTTCTAATAAAACTAAAGCCACTATGTGACGTGTTTTATACGATTATAGCTTTTTTTCCCACAACATTATTCTAAAGGCAAGCTGTTGTTTGTAAAAAAAAAAAAAAGAGAGAACCCAGGAGAAAATTGCACAAGAAAAGCCAGCTGACAGATAGATTGACACTACATCATCTCCTTAGATTGCTCTGTAAATCAGTGTCATTAGCAGGTGTTAGTGCGTCGATGGTACCTGTGTAGATGAAGCGTCCAGGTGTGCCTTTGCAGAACTGTTTGGATTTGTAGGACAGCGTGACCTCCACCACCCCGGGGATGTGTCTGGGTGGAGTTTGCACACGAATGGCATGGGGGGTGATCAGCTACGGAGAGCCAGAAAGGGCAAAAAGATTAATGCAATGAAACTTCATATCCAAACATGTGCTCAGGGGACTATTCTCGGCTCGCCTCAGACCTTTCCCTTTGCAGCTTTTGACTTTCTTTCTTTGTATAATCAGCCTGAAAATGATGTGTTAGCGCTAAAGCCCTCAGGTGGCCTCCCAGCCTGAGGCAATGTCACTGCGAGGCTTAGGATGGTTATCAGTGCTGACACGGGCTCTGTAAGAGGGGTTCAAAAGCAGTTATCTGTTTATGAATAAAACACACCTTCCTCTGCATACGTCTATTACACAGCATAAGTAAACATATAATATGCTCCTCTTTGCTGCCCCCGTCTCTGTGTCTGTCAGCTGAGGATGTCTAGCTGCCGTTAGCCACATTAAAGCACTACTGTGTTTTAAACAGGCTCACTTAGTGTGGTTGATGAGTCCACTCGCCATGTATGTCTATGTGTGTATGCTGAAGGGTCTTTGAAGGAAAACGGTAACAAGACAAAACACAGACGAGACCTCAATGAGTGCTCGTTTTTCTGCACGCTACAGTGAACTAGCACTCAAAGCTAGCAGTGCTCAAAAGCCATCAATGCTGCTGCCAGTGCCTTGTGTATGTGAACGTGTGTGTGTGTGTGCGTGTGTGTGCGTTGTTTTAACTGTCCTTTTCATTGCTCACTTAGCTACGCTTTTATTCTACCATTGTCTGGCCCCACTCACCTTGCAGCGAGATAATATAAGGGCTTTTTATAGAATTATTCCTTTACTAAAGAGAAAGCTGTTTAGCTGCGGCGCTCACTGACCTTCAATTTCACACATACACTACATTTACATTTTAGTCGTGTGGCAGATGCTCCTTACAAAGAGATTCATACTGTACGGTGTGCACATATTCCAAGAAGCCAGATAGATACTAACATAATAAAAGACAGGAAGGGAGCTGCAAAGAGATATGATGAAAATAAGACCTGCTGCAGAGAGAAATGAGAAAGCAGGCTGCTCGGGTGGTGAAATATTTTTGATGTGGGTTTCAAGTAGGGCTGCAATTATTGATCATCATTATTAATTAATCTACTTATTTTTTTCAGTTACCCTGATTCATTTTTAACGTGCAAAAGGAAAATAATGACCAATAGCAAGTTTACCCAGGCGATGCCTTTAGTTGCTGAAAAGGTAAAAAAAAAAATGTAATTTACATTGATGTGAAATGTAGAAAAGGTGGAAATCTTCAGATCTGAGAAGCTGAAGCCAGCTAATGTTTGACATTTTACTTGAAATAACAAATAAATTACAAAAAATATGACATGATGATCCACTTGTCACTTAATTGACTAATCATTTTAGTCATTTAGTTTGTTTACAGCAGTGCTTCCCAATCTTGGCATCCCAAGATGCTGATATAATGAGTTAAAAGATGATTGAAGTATGAGAAAATGAAGAAAAACATTTTTTTCTATTACACAAATTATGTATATATCAGTATGTAAATATGAAATGTTGCATACTTTCACCTCATTATACGTCTAACAATTCTTAGGAAAAATCTATTTGGTTAAACTCACTCCCACATGAAGCGAAGCCACAACCTGTGACACCAGGCCAAAAGGCTTTGGAGCTATTGATTCATAGCAGAGAGGCTTCTGTTTAAGACTTTGTGGTCAGGATACACACATAGACACATGAACTTGTTTTTTTTCTAGGAGACCAGATGGTGACTAACCTCACTCCAGACCAACATGGTTCCAAAGATGACCTGCAGGCCATCAAAGAAGTTGTCCCCGATGATGATGACGGTAGCGCCCCCTGTGGTCCAGCCTTCACTGGGGCTGATGGCTTTGATGCTGGGGGTTGCTGCAAGATTCATAGATAAAAATAGATTAGATGCTAACTAACCTTATGACAGCACATAAAGGTCTTGGCTATTGGCATAGTGTACAGTCCCCTCTGCTTCTTCCCATCTCTATCTCTCTCGCATACACACACATCACCTCTCTCCTCTCTCCCAGGGGTCGGGGGCGAGCGAGGAATACTAATCAGAGTGATTATACACACCCCGTTATTAAACATCACCCCTGCCCTGTGTGTGAGGGCAGCGGCGGTGCACTTGTTTTATGACACGTGGCAAAGCGTGCAGGCGTGTAAATGTCAGGTGTGCTGAGTGTCTGATCAAAGGCCACGCGACCGGGGAGCAGAGCAGAGCCAACAGTAGCTCTGCCCTCTGAATACACCGCCTTCATTAACCAAACACTTAGCTCTTGCTCAGCTGTCTGTTTCATACATACATATAGCCGTGTAGCTATGTCAGCGCCTGGCCACCGAGCCACATGACCACGCGGGGTCATTTCAGCTCCTGCTCGGATATTTTGTAATGTGTTTTGTAAGCTTTCAGTGTTTTCTCTTAGAGCGTATTCTTCATGTCTTATCAGACAAAGTACGCAGAATAACAACAAGAAACCTCATTTTCAATAACTGGTATTCAATGTGCTTTTTGACCTTATCTGTTGGTATTATGGACTAGAGATTACTGGATGTGATTGAAGAAAAGAACAGCATTGGGAAAATACATGTTTATACAAGCTAAATCTCCTCTCCTTAACAGATATGCAGCTTGTCAGACATGCTGTAATTCTGTAAAGCGGCATAATCCACTTTAGACTAGGCTGACTTTTTTTTTCCCCCCGAAGCCTAGCCTTTGCTCTTTGCCTGACTCCCTGTTCTGTTGATCCTCCCCAACAAGCTGGAATGATATTTAGCCCCCCGATACGCCTGCAGAGATCAACGTTCACCAAGCAGCAATCTGTGGCCGTAATCATGGCCTAAGATGCCTCCTTTTCACAGCCGCTGATATTATGTGCGCTCCATGTGCATGTGTGTGTTTGTGTGTGTGTGTGTGTGTGTGTGTGGATTAACCAGATGGTGGAACGTGAATCCATGTGATAGGATTATACTTTGGGGTGTTCCTCAGTGCCATCTGTTCAACTCTATGCACTGCTCATCTATTACCGCCTGAAATGGGCCCCCAAAGTTGTGTATCCTGCACACAAACTCAACACACACCAGAAACAAAAAAGAAACCGCTGTCTTCTTCCTTATCATTTCATCTTTTCTTTATACCATCGTGCACTCTTAACCCCTTCCTCTCATCACTCCTACAGCCCGCCCCCGTCTTATTCTTCTCCTCATGTTGTTCCGCCTTCCAACCCCAGTCACCAGGAGAATAGAAAATCAGAGAAGAGGAAATTCCCAAACAAATCTCTGTGACACAGGGAACATCTGTTAGCGTACTGTGTGCACTCTTCTTTCTGTGTAAGATCCAAGTCTTGCTGACGTCTCCAATATGTCTCTTCTTTGTGAACTTTCCTAATCGTCTGTGAGACCAGTCGCAGGGACAAGTGGTCCACCTTACCTCTGGAGAATAGTCATTAGAAAGACTTAACCACAACATTCAATCTTAATGCAATCTACTGTAGGCCATCATGTAAATCCCTTCTTAGTTTTTTGTCATTATCATCCCTGAGGTTGACTTTCCTCAAAGAAAAAAAAATATGTTTCTCTTATTCAATGTCTGGGAAATCGAAATGAGAAAATAACTGGATTAGGGACTTGGGAATCAGTGCGGGCTCCTAAATCATGTGCACATGTCATTATGAAGTATTAAAGGTTTGGGTCTGACTGTGTATGTGGGGGTGTGTATGTGTGCGCATGGGCTTTTTTGTGTGTGAATGGGTGTGTTTGAAAACCTGAGGGATGGGGAGTGATGGAGGGCTGGAGGATAAAAGCAGGTCTCCGAGGAAATAAAGCCAGTGTTGGCTTTAAGCAGAACAGACCTCATAAGACACATAGTGCTTATGCGAGGCAGAGTAGAAGGCCCAGAGGCAGAGACCTGGGGGGAGCAAGTCACCAGGGAGAGACAAGAGACTCACTAGCTACCACTCTCTCCTCTCTTAGCTCGACTTAGAAACCCTACAAGAGAGGAAAGTGAGAATCTGGGAGGAAGCAGGAGGGAGATAAGAAAGAAGGCAAGAGAGCAGGTTTGAGAGGGATAGAGCGGAGACAGAGGAGGGGTTGAGTACGGAGCCAGACAGGGGGGAAAGGGGTGAGAGAGAGAGAGGGAGGTAGGGGAGGAGGGGAGGTGGAGTTGAACAGACAGAAAGAAAGTGAGGAAGACAAAGAAAGATCATTGAGAGAGCCTCCGCGTTTTGTCCCTGCTTTTAATACCGTGTTCCAGGTAGGACGGTGTTCCTTCTGAGGGGTCCAGTCTTCGAGCTCGGCGCCCGTGTTTGGAGTTGTTGTGCACAAACATGTTGTCGGAGACGGCCAGGACGTGGCCCTCCACGCTCACCGTGGTCGACACAACCACCTGAGAAACCATGGAAATACAATAAGCCTCACTTTGAATGTAGACACTTGCAAATTCTACATGCAGTGTGTAAATTATTATTATAATCCTCTAAAAACTTATATTTTTGTTATGTATTTATATTTTTGATATTTTGATATATGATATATATGATATATGTTCTAATGTAGCATTAGTACACAGTAAGCCAATCACTTGTTTTACAATCCTTGTATTTGGGCTAGCTTTATAGTTTACTCTGCAGGTTTTTGCTATATGTGATCATGAATTATTTCAAACCTGCTACAGCAGATTTGTGGCTACCTGAGGGCAGTGAAAACAAAGCTGTGAACACAAACATTACACGCTGTCGCCTTTTACACTGATACGGCTAACTTGTTAGTGAAGACACTGAGCAACACTAGCAGTGCATTCTCATTTTCGTTCTGTTTTTGCTCTCCGTCATCTGGAGGAAATATTTTAGTCTTTTGCCGTTAAATGATTCACTACTTTCAGCAGCTAGTTGCTAACTTCGATTGTCTGCTGTTTGGTGAACAGTTGGCTTTTTAGAGCCCTTTTCCTGGAAACAGCTGCCTGCTGCAGTTGTAAATGACTAGAGTGAACTGAAAGAGTAAAGTCGCAGGCCAGAAAATAAAAACAATGAGCTGAAAGATGCTAAAACACTTTATAGAGCTGTTGGGTGCTCATTTTCTGTCACTACAAGTGCTCCTTTCAGACCCATTGTTATCATTTATATGCCTACATCTGCTAATTAGAAATTTATGGAGACATGCTGATTGCAGGGCTGGTGTGCAGCTTGCAACTTAAACAAAGTTTGACAATAAAGTTTACTATGCTGACGGTGTGGTGTGGGCCATTTTGTAACTTTACTGAGAAGCACAGAGAAGTCTCAGTAAAAAGGTATGCGCGGATATTTTGTAGTTGTAAAATTGTGAAAAAGAAAGTTAAGTTTATGATTTTTATGGGAAGTTTTTGTAATGTCGGTGCACACCATGCTCTCTTTTCTCTGGACTGGGGAGATCATTTTACGTGAGACAGACCCTGTGGACGCTTTGTTTCTCTTCAGCTACAGGATGCTGTCGCCATGTCTGGTGTTTTCTTTGTGAAAGAACGGTAACAGGAAGTGTGGTCCTTGTCTGCTGTACAACACAACAAGACCGTATGAATGATGACAGTTGTGTCTCACCTGAAAACGCCTCATGTCTCGAGGGTTCCCTGCATTCTTCAGGCAGTTCTGGTTACACTTCAGGAAGAACTTGAGGAAGAACCTGCAGAGAAAGACGGAGAGAGAGAGAGAGAGAGAGAGAGAGAAACAAATGAGCCGCTGTCTGCCATTCAAAGTACAGCGTGAGCTACTTCAACAAAACACAAAATACCGAATAAAACAAATCAGACACCAGTGGCAGACAAGGCTCATACACTACCCCGCCCTCATCCATCAGTTGTTTATGACAAAGGCAGTTTTCTATGTAAAAACAGCTCTGGGATATTGAGTAAGATGCTACCTTGTATATCCATCTCCGAGCGGCTGTCACGGCTTGCCATAAACTCACCGGGGCAGACGTAACCCTCCCCTCCCTCCCTCCCCCTCCCTCCCCCGTCCTCCCCCAGCTGCAGAGTCGTGTGACGGAGGTTGTGCTGTAGCTACTATGCAGCACAGTGTTGCCATTCCTGCCTCTCTCAATCTCAGTGTGAGAGACCACATCAACAGCACCTGCCATGCATTATTAATAGGCTGAGATGGCAAGTATGGCTACCCACATCAATACTTAATGAGGGAGGGAGGGAGGGAGGAGGGAGGAGGGAGGGTCGGAGGAGTAAAGGGGGGACTGTGGGGTGGGTGGGGGGCACCGGAGGCCTGAAAAGCAGAGAGGGGACGGCTGACAATTTATTCCCTAGCCCCACCCCACAGCTTGGAGCCTGACAACTTCTTCTTTAACTGAAACTACAGTACTGTACATCTCTTCCACTCTTCCCTCTGCATTGTCTGTCTCCCCAAACAGAGAGAAAAAAAAACCCGATATCAAATGAACCGCGAAAATAAACAGCGCCATGTACAAATAAACAGGAACCCTCAAACGGGGAAAAATAAAACTACAACATCCCACCCTTCTGCTCCTCCTCCTCCTCCTCCTCCTCCTCCTCCTCCCTTTGAGGTAGCTCAAAGAAGTGCTGACAGCTGAAACTGCTTACAATACAGATCTCCACCAGCCAGAGAGAGAATCACTCCTTTGCTCAGCTTTTCTTTCATATGTCTTATTTTCTACCCTCTGTTCATTTGTTATGGCTAGGATTCTGCACTGGGCAGCGCGTTTGGAGCCAACTGCCTTAGATATAATCATGCACAAGCAGACGCGTCACGCACACACATACATAGAGAGGCATGTCAAGAGACACACAGTAAGCAGTAGCGTGCTTTGGACAATTGCTTCATCCAGAAAACAATAAAAAAAAAAAAGAAGAAGAGAAAAACAAGAAGATAAATGGACAGACCAGAGTTCTGTCTCATTCCAAGGGCCAGCCTACTGCTGTGCACATTACAAGCGTCTGATGTAACACAAGAACTCGTGAATTCATCCCTGACAACTTTTAAATGCATGACAGCTGGTTAGTGGTAGACACTCTTCTTGAAGTGAGGAAGAAAAAGCCTCGTAAGATCTGAATAACAAACTGTCTCTCTCTGCTGCTCCTCTCTTTTCTTCTGCTTTGTTTGTGTTCTGATTTACGATCTTGCCGGCTCAAGAGGGTAAATCTGAATGAGAAGGGAGGAAAAAGAGTAAGAGTAAAGGAGGGAGGGAAGGAAGGGAAGTAGAAAATGATAGAAAGATAGACAGAGGCACGTGGTAGAGAGTATGTGAAATCTGAAAGGAGAGACAGACCACCCTCCTGTATATTTTAGAGGCTGTAGGCCAATATCTCAATAATTCATGAAGCCCAGAGATGGATTTTTTTTTTTTTTACAGTGACTGTTGGACCCCAAAGGCTGAGGGTCTCCCAACTTTCTTATCTCCTCAGGGTCAGAGAGCAGACTTAAAGACAGCTGTGGACCACAACCACTTGTCCAACACACTCCACCTTCCTCACTGCACCTCCTGTTTAATTCATCGACTCCGCTCTTTCCACAGTGTGTCCTTCTCCTCTTCCTCTGAGGTATTCATGATGGATGGATGATGGATAAGTGGATGTGGAGAAGGAAGGGTCACCGGAGTCAGAGGTGGCCAAATCAGGAGGTTAAATATTAGAGTTTGGATTGGAGAGAGGAGGAAGAGGTGGTGGGAAAAGGAAAAAAAAAAAAGTAAGGCTGTGCTGAATAGCGAGTGCGAAAAAGAGATGAAGACAGTAAGTCAAAGTCAGTATGCCTCATCCGCTTTGCCATATGTCAGCGTGTCCCCTCGATCTCCTGCACGCGTGGATCATCTGATTCATTATTTACATGACTTAAGGTGTCTGGAGTCAGCCGCACGGAAACATTACAAAACTGTAACATGTTGATTCCTCTCTGCTCTATCTCATCTCCACAGGAGCCGGGGGGACGAGAATCACCGCTGCACACATTTACATGGATCAACAGAGAGTGTGTGTGTATGTGTGTGTGTGTGTGGAGGGGGGGTGGATAAAGAGCAGTGCGTGTTGATATGCAGCAGCAAAGAGATTATCATAAGGATTTATGGGTAATCGGATTGACAGCTGACCAGTAAATATGGACCGATGATATATATAATTCACTAATTTGATCTGTTAAGATGTCTATTATCGTGTTTTCCTCGTTTTTTAATCA
The DNA here is from genome assembly GCA_028641955.1 of Protonibea diacanthus. Taxonomy (NCBI): domain Eukaryota; kingdom Metazoa; phylum Chordata; class Actinopteri; family Sciaenidae; genus Protonibea; species Protonibea diacanthus. The sequence goes on from CM053980.1 coordinate 19,412,117, forward strand.
ATGGAAAGGGTCACTGCTTCACAACTGTTGCTTTGTTTGACTTTATATCAGTGGCACCACTAAACCACTATCCAATGATCTTGAGTTCATTTCAACAGTTATAGTTAGTTAGCACAATAAAAGTGAATCTGTTACAACATTTTTTATACAATTTACAACTTATTATCTGTTACCTTTAGCTAACTATCACTTGCTAACTAGCGTTCATGCAGTCTTATTGGCAACACAACTGACGGTTGGTGTGTACTGGGCCACTGTAGCTGGCAGCTTACTGATTATTGTGTCAATAAAATTACGAAAGATTTGCAACATGCCAATTTGTAATTTCATTGCTTCGTTTGCTCATTAACGCGAATATGAGGATATTTATTTATTTATTTGTTTGTTGATTTTTTAATTAGATACTCCACAATCTTTCCATGTATCCACCTGGTAACTGCTTCACACAGTAACACAAAGTGAAATCAGAATAGATCTTTGTTGCCAAAGTAAGATTTCATCATTAGCTTTCAGGACTGTGTGATTACTGCCGTAGCTACCACTGAGAACACAGAGGTCAGGTTGGTGTATTATCTTTTATCTTATCCAAATTATTGTCTATAAGTTACATTTTTGGATTGTAACAATCTTTTAAGCTTTAATGAACTAATAATCAATCATTAAAATGTGAAAAAATAGTTAAAAATCAGGAAAATGTATATGGGAGAACATTTGGACTCCTCTGCATATTTAATATCCAGAATACAATATGTCAAATTTATACAGATAATGCTGCAAAACTTAAAGCGTATCTCATCTCAAAACATCCATTTTCAGTTGCTCAATACACGATCTTGTTTTGATTATTGCCTCCTCCACCTTGTTTGTATTTGAGACTCTCGCTGGTTTCAAGCTGTTTTACTGTGCAGACTCTACAGCTACAAATATTACCAGTGCAAATTGCTGCAGCGGCCGGATTAAATGAAATAAAACCATTTTGCTCTCACGTAATTACCCCCAAATCCAGGAATGGCTGTGGAAGTGAATTTGTGTAAATAACTGCTTGGCCTCTTGAAGCCTCATGGCATAAATTTGTAACAGCGAAAACGAACGAATAAACACATGCAGCCGGTCGCCGTAGTAATTTAATGATCTCACACTTTCATCATATCATAACGGGCATTATTTGTCACTTTGGAGCAATTAAACACAAAATCACCCTCTGCCTATAAAAAACAAAACAAGGAAAGCAATTATAACACAACTTTTAAGTAATCCCTGTAGCATCTAAATATTATTACCGTGGTGATAAAGATTGTCTAAGCGATTAGCTAACAGCAAGGAAGCCTCCGAGGGACAATTCTGTTATATTTTCTAATAATTTTCCTACATTAGCAACAAATGAGGTAAAGAGTTGTTTTCCTTGTCAAATTTAACATGGACAACTTTGGAATTGTGTGGTTTTATCTTCCTCAGTAGTTCTAGTTTATTCATCTTTTCAGCCTTTTCGTGCTGTACATGTTTGTGCCTCTTTTCTTTATCCTGCCCCTCCTCTATCTGCTTTCTGTTTCTCTGTTTTGCTCTGGTGCCGATGTGCTGTAAAAATGACTGTGGGTGATTGTCATAACTCAGCCCTCTCTCCCTCTCCCTCTCCCTCCAACCTTTCCTGCCATACAGATCATCTCCAGAAGAAAAGCACTGTGTCTGGCTCCTAATATGCTTCATGAGGTGTGTAATTCACTGTGCTCCGGAGGGGAGCCATTTGTCTCGGGGGTTAACTAAGTGACACAACAGCACTTCCCCATGCCTGTTACCACCGTGGGACATGTTGAACTAATCTAGGCAGGTAGAGGAATGGAAGACCCTGCACTTCGGCAATTAAGCATTAAGATTTGTTCAGGAAATCGATCCTAATGAAGTCAGAGGCGAGTTCAAATTAAGTGTAAATATTTGTAAGCAAATATAATGTTACGGCGGAAAAAAAGAGTGACTAATAGGCGACCAAACTAAAATTGAAGTCTGGCGCTCTAAGAGAACCAAATATCTTTTCTGGCTTTGTGTATTTTCTTTTCCTCCCCTCGTGTTTCATTTCTCGTATTCTTTCTTTTCTCTGCAATGCTTTCTTTCGCGCTTTCCGCCATGCATCACTGACACTTCAACCAAGAGCCTGACTGGCTTGTTTTCATGGTGACCTGTCTCCCAGCCTGCAGTATATGCTTAAGACACACACACACACACACACACACACACACACACACACTAATTTAGGGAGATTTATGAGGGGGGCCTTGCACCAGGAGCCATGCAGGCTGACCCCAGGGGTGTAGGGGGGCACTGGGTGGGGGAGGGGGCCTGGCTCCACAGGGGGGGACATTAATAATCCAGAACCAGGTCTGTCTCTGGGCCTGGCCGTGGGCCTCGGACACCAGGCTGTAACAGGCTGCGGTGGCCCAGTTTACTGAAAGAGAGAAACATCCAGTTCTACATGGCACAGTAATATCAGACAGATAGATACCTCGACTAAAAAAGACAAAACATGAAAGAAAACACACAGAAACACGGAGGTACACACAAAGAGAAACCATTACACACAAATACGCACACACTTCGCTCCATTCCTTTTGGAGTGCTTCTCCTCAAAGTAGCTGCGAGCACCTCTATATTGCCCTCATGTCTATCTTAAGTGTCATGATTTATTCAAATAGAACATCTCACTGCGTTGAAAAATTCATTTCCAGCTCGCCCGGTGCATCGTCCCATCCTCCGCCTCGTCTGGATCTACTCGATGTGTGTGCATGTCATGTCAGCTGTATTTGCCCCGTTGTTAAATATTTCTCAGAACAAATGGACCCTGGAGGAGGGAGACAGTGGGTCAGGGGAGGATCCGCACTGTGCCTTCGCCGCTCTGGGAGAGGCCCCACTTGGGAGGGATCGCTCTTCGCTTCCCCTTGCAGCCGGAGCTCCAGTCCCAGCTTGGGGACAGAAGTCCCAGAGACACTTAACCAATTGTGTTTCATCCATTTCATCCAAAAAGGATCATTCAAAATTCAACTGAGAAATCGTGCAGGGAGCTTTGAAAGACAGGCGATGAGATCTCTCCGGCGTGGCAACAGCGTATGAGAAAGTAGCGCTGGGTTCAACAACTTGTAGCCTGATAACATCGCTACCTGTGGCCTGGCTTTACACCAGAGCACGAGGGGTGGGGTGGGGGGATGCAACCAAATAAACATCTGTGCATGTGTGTGTGTATTCATGTGTGCGTGTATCAAAGCCATGATGAATAAGAGGCTGTCTGGGTGATGGACAAGCTTGGCAGGCAGTGCTGATTGAAACACTTCCTCTGTCGGGGCCTGGCCCATTAATCTGATGGAGACAGAGACAAAGAGAGTGAGAGGGAGAGAGAGAGAGAGGGAGAGGGAAAAGCTCCAGGCTCCCAGACCACGGGAGTAATGAAGGGTCCTGGTCCCTCTCACCTCAGCGCTGTCCTGCCATGCTGGGACGCTCTGCTACCCTGTCCAGCTCAAACCCTGCCCTCGTGGGACTGACCAGTGAATAATGGCCCTGTCATCAGCTTGGGTAGACGCTGCCGCACAGCCGAAGGGTGTGTGTGACCGCGGATGTGTGTGACCGCGTGCTTATGCCCGCCTGCGTGCCTCCCCGCACAGTCATTTACCCTAACTGTTCTCCTCTCTACCTTAGTTGAAGACTGATGTATTCATATTGAATAGTGTTGATTTAAGCACATGTTAAACTTAATGCATAATGCATCGACTATATATAGCTTGATAAAGAGCATTGTGTCAACCCGGGACCAGCCCCATACATTGTGGGGATGAATGTGCCGCTTGCAAAAGTTCTTTCTTTTTGTTCCATTTAAGCACCGTATTAAATCATAACTATGACTGTGACTGTACACAGGCTCAAGGTTATGTTTCTAAATGCAGCAGGATCAGAAATCAGAAACTTAATTAGTGTGCCGCGTTTGTTCTCGGGTGAAAAGTTGTTCCCTCCAATGGGTCTTGAGGGAGGAATATGGAAGCAGAGAGTGGGAGAGACCGAGAAAATGTGAGACAAGAGAGAGTGTGTGTGACGGGGGGGAAAGAAAGAGGGAGATTGATACTGAACAGAGACGTATGGCGTCCTACAGTCTGTGTGTGTGTGTGTGTGTGCGGACGTGCACATGTGTGTTTTGGCCTTAGCATCCCTCTGTGTTTATCAAACATATTACAGCTCCTTCTAGATTCCTCACCTGCACACCCCCAGCCTGCTACATATGGCCCACCAATCACAAAATAAGGAATCATGCATACATTAGCATAGCTAATGGCCTACCCTCTCCATTTAATATGCAAATTTCCTGAAACATTACTGAATGCCGTCTGTTCTAAATGAATAAATTTGAATCGCAATTAGAATAATCCTTTATAATTAATGAAAACTGTCAATTTTGGTTCATAAGTAATTTGATTAAAGTGGTGATGGGACACTTATGAAGTTCATCGGGCTGCGAGGAGTGTGAACACACACTGGCACGCATGCAAACACACACACACAAGCTGCATGACAACCAACAGCAGGGCCAGGGCTGCATTATTGATGAAGATGATTAATAAACTTATGAAAGTGGTTGTCACACATGCCAGACCTTTTTTTTTTTTTATTTTATTTATTTTTACATTTTTTTTTTTTTTTACCCAACACAACTTCTTTCCACTCCTTTACGGCGGCAGAGAAACAACAGATCAATCACGCCTTTCTGCCACCTGACAGAGAGGGAAAAGTGAGGGAGTGATTGAAAAGGTTTCCCGGCCTCGTGGTGCTGTGTCAGTGGCCTGTCTGTCCGGTGGGAGACACTGATGGACTGTCGAGGCGGAGAGAGCATCGCACGCTCACACACACACACACACACATGCCAAGTCATTACAGGGGGTTGAAACATTTCCCTGTTGTTTCTCACAGTGGGGCGGCCAGTGATGCTGTTTGCTGGCTTTTATCAGGATATAATAACACGTTACCAGGAGCATATAGTTGAAGAAGAGGGCGGCCACTCTGTAATTGTTCATCAACATCCCCTTCTTCACCATTAACTCGCTCATGCTGTGCTATGTTGCCACTGAAGCGTATAATGGTGTCACTTAAATTAGGGTCACTCAACTGTGGGAAATTGTTGCAATGTGCGCTGCATGTGTATCACTTCCCCAAGCGCTGTACGGTATGTATATGAACGTGAGCACGCTGGTGTTTGCGTAGCAACTCAAACATGAGGAGTGTGTGGACGTGAGTGTGTTTGCATGGCTTCAACCCAATAATAATGGTCCAGATAGTGTAGAGCCTCGCAGACTAATTAGCCATATCACTGAGAAAATAGCAGCCTGCTAATTAATGGGTATTATGGCATTTCAGAAGTCACTGCTCTAATTGGGAGGGAACTGAGCTTCGCATTTCCATACTGCAGTAATACCGGCTTTATCCGCCTGTCTATCTGTCTGTCTATCTACCTACTTGGCATGCTTGCTTTTAAACACAATCCTCCACATGCACGCAGGGAAAATAATTATCCTGCACATGCTCACATTTTTAAACACACACGTACACACAGTAATGCACACGGTGTTTACGTACACACGCTGCCAAGTTTTTCCACATGAATAAAACTACTTTAACCCCAAAGGGACAAGAATCATACGGTTTTGTAACCTCTGACCTGTAATCTTATATATTTATTCTGATTAAATATCTTTATATTGCTTTTAGAGAAAAGAGGCCTAATGCAAGTGAATTGGTGAGTAATATAACACATGAATAATTCTCTGTATCATTTTGTATGTGTCTCCACGCCAGCTCTCTCCGATACACATGCATATCCCCTATAGATTCCTCTTAACCGTATCAGACGGTGGGACAATCAAAATAGATTTGCATTCAAATGCCACATGCTCGGTATCAAATATCAAATCAAGCCCGAGTCACTGAGACAGACAGACAGTCATCTCCTCCCTGCTCCCTCCACCTCCCCTCCTGAACCTCCTCCTCCTTTCTCCTCTCAGGGTCCCAGGGACTCCCATTCTCCCCCGGACAAGCTCTATCGAGGAGTGACAGGCTGTGGCCAGAGCTTGATTGACAGCCTGTTGATGCTTCTCTTTCCACAGCACACACACAGCTCTCTTCTTCTTCCACACACAAACACACAAACACACAAACACACACACACACACACAGTCCCCGCTCGCCTCCAACACTACCTCCCCCAGCTCGTGCACTGGTCTGGGTGTCAGTGATAGCCCCTGGGCTAGTGCCCCGCAGGCTGCACAGAACTATACATACAAATCAGAGTGTGTCAGCCTTGTGAATGGGACCATTTTGACTTTGTCCTTGTAAAGGCAGGCCCCCCCTTGAAGCTTGACTGGATCTGTATCCTGCCTCTTTTTTTTTTGACTTTCCCTTTCATTCTTATGTGCACACAAACACAGCAGATGCATGATGAAACCTGCACAAAAGGACAAGCAGTAGGAACAAACACACATGTACAGAAATGCACAGGAAAAAAATGGCAGATTTAAATGTGGTGCTAATGGGCGCCACCTCACAGGGGAAGGGTATAAATACATCAACAACAACACACACACACACACACACATCATATAACGGCCAAGACCCGGGGCCTAATCTCACACACTCAGCTAGTACACCTGGTTAATGTTAAGAGGGCAGTTATAGTCAATTACATTCCCATATAACGCATAAACCTCCACCCCGCCTGCACTGGGAGAGTAATTGAAAACAGACGCAGAACGCACCAGGGTCCAGACAAAAAGTCAACTTCCCACCCCTGACTTTCCCGTTCCCTACATGTCTTCCCGTTCCATATTCTGGAGACCTCGGGGCAAATGTGAGGCGGAGGAAGCGGTGGGTTGCCATTTGGATATAAGGCAACCAAAGAGCAGGAGGATATGGAGTCATATGAGGTGGTGGAGACGAAGACAAAAGGAGCGGGAAGGGGGAGATGGTGAGGTCTTTGTCTCCCAGGTGAGGTCCAGGGGATGAGCAGTTAGGGTCGGGGTGAGAGGGTGGTGGACTGGTGGTGGTGGCGGTGGTGGTGGTGTTTCATGGGGGTGGTGGGAGGGGGGGCGTTAAGGGGGACAGCGGTTGTAAGTAGGAGTTTGAGACTGACAGGTGACATTACCCTGCGTCATGGCTGGAGGGACAGA